>VOPJ01015351.1:0-119938 GCA_014673585.1 Semibalanus balanoides
ACTACAGTTTCACTGTATATTATGATTTATATATTTGAAACATGAAACATAAAAACCTTTATCAAGAAACGTTGCAGCTTTATAACGATATAAAATATATTTGTTAACGCTACTGAATATTGTCGTTCGGTTTATTTATAATATTTTCGAGTTCTTGATTTGTTCTCAAACGTTTCCAGTAGATATAGCGTATGCGCATATAATCCATAAATCGTGCCTGTGGTCAGGATAGAGTGCTCTCCCCTCTTCTCCATGAGATGCACATATCGTGACTGTGTATGACGTTCAGGTTTGAGGTTACCGGGAGCGCCAGCAGGCCCCTGTCGCCGGCTCCGTCTACCGCTGATGTACAGTCCACCCGCCAGCCAACATCCATCAATGATCGCTACAACACTTAGCCTGTCACTTCTGCACAGCGAATTTATGCATCCACAAAGGCCGATCCCTGCCCACCCGCCGTTTGCTTGCATTGTAAATAGACGGATGATATCATTGGCGGTGTTAGCGGCCCTTGATGAAATGCAGTCTCCGGTCATGGCAGGCAGCGCGCGCCGCCGCTGCCCCGCCGCCACTGGCCCTTGTCCACCGATCGCAGCAGACGGCAGGCGATATCTCATCGGATCATCGGCTGGCAGGGCGACACACGGCGCAGACGGGGCCGCGGCCAGACGGGGGGACGGGAGCAGGCCAGACGGGGGGACGGCAGCAGGCCAGACGGGGGGACGGGAGCAGGCCAGACGGGGGGACGGGAGCAGGCCAGACGGGGGGACGGCAGCAGGCCAGACAGACAGGGAGGCGGCAGCAGGGATACGGGAGCAGGGATACGGGAGCAGGGATACGGGAGCAGGGATACGGGAGCAGGCCAGACGGGGAGGCGGCACGCAGGAGCAGGGATACGGGAGCAGGGATACGGCAGCAGGGAGCAGGGAGCAGGACAGACGGGGAGGTGGGAGCAGGCCAGACAGGGAGGTGGGAGCAGGCTGGGTCCTGGGACCGGGGCTGTCCGGGCAGGGTTGTCTGATGTCTGTCCTGTGACGCAGTAGGCTGCTGAGCGCCTGTCAGCCATCACCCGTGCTGACCAGTAGAGTGACGCAGCACGCGACCCGCGACAAGCCACAGACGCCGCACGGTGAGAGCAGAGAGCGAGCCACAGACGCCGCTCGGTGAGAGCAGAGAGCGAGGGCCCCAAAAACAGACGCCCCACGTGAGAGGCAGGATGAGCGAGCAACAACGCCCCACGGTGGGCAGACAGGAGCGAAGCACAGACGCCGCACGGTGAGAGCAGAGAGCGAGCCATAGACGCCGCACGGTGAGAGCAGGAGCGAGCCGCAGACGCCCGCACGGTAGAAGCAGAGAGCGAGCCACAGAGCCGCACGGTGAGAGCAGAGACGAGCCGCACGCCGCACGGTGAGAGCAGAGAGCGAGCCACAGACGCCGCACGGATGAGAGCAGAGAGCGAGCCACAGACGCCGCACGGTGAGAGCAGAGGCGAGCCGCAGACGCTGCTCGGTGAGAACAGAGAGGCGAGCTGCAGGACGCCGCACGGTGAGAGCAGAGAGCGAGCTGCAGGACGCCGCTCGGTGAGAGCATAGAGCGAGCCACAGACGCCGCACGGTGAGAAGCAGAGAGCGAGCCACAGGACGCCGCACGTGAGAGCAGAGAGCGGCCGCAGGACGCCGCCTCGGTGAGAGCAGAGAGCAGCTGACAACGCCGGCACGGTGAGAGCAGAGAGCGAGCTGCAGACCGCCGCTCGGTGAGAGAAAAACAGAGAGCGGCCACAGACGCCGACACGTGAGAGCAGAGAGCGAGCACAGGCCGCCGACGGTGAGAGCAGAGCAGCGAGCCCAAGGACCGCCGCACGGGTGAGAGCAGAGCAGCAGAGCGCAGATCCGCCGCTTCGGTGGGGAGCCAGAGACGAGCAAGGACGCCGCACGGTGGAGCAGAGAGCGAGCTGGCAACGCCGCACGGTGAGAGCAGAGACGAGCTGCAGACACCAGCACCGGAGTGAGGCAGAGAGCGGCCACAGAGCCGCACGGTGAGAGCAGAGAGCGAGCCACAGGCGCGCACGGTGAGAGCAGAGAGCGAGCACAGACGCGCACCGGTGGAGCAGAGAGCGTTAGCCACAGACGCCGCACCGGTTGAAAGCGAGACGAGCCACCAGACGCCGCACGGTGAGAGCAGAGAGCGAGCCACAGACGCCGCACGGTGAGAGCAGAGACGGCCAGCGACGCCCCACGAGTGAGAGCAGAGAGCGAGCCACAGACGCGCACGTGAGAGCAGAGAGCGAGCCGCAGACGCGCACGGTGAGAGCAGAGAGCGAGCACAGACCGCCGCACGGTGAGAGAACAGAGAGCGAGCCACAGAGCCGCACGGTTGAGAGCAGAGAGCGAGCCACAGACGGCCGCACGGTGAGAAGCAGAGGCGAGCCACCACGGCGACGGATAATAGCGCCGCCAAGTGTATGTTTTGGAGACTAGAGGAGTCGCCACATACTTGGTTAATTTGCAGAAATGGCACCTTTTGGGTATATTTCCTTGGTGTAATTGCAAGGAAAACATAGCCGGTTCCGGGGACATCACCAGACACTGCTGATGTCAGAAACTATGTTACCGATCTGCTGTCATTTGTTCACCATCATCCAGCGTTGGTCCAAACAAGTTTGTTCTTAGGCTTTATCCATTGTGGTCCCAATTTAACGTCGGACCAAGTTTTAATCAAAACGTGTTTTTGGTGGTTTTGGTAATTATAAACTGCAGTATCTATTGCAGTGATACTGCAATTTAAATCTATTGATCTTATTGCACCGCGGCACGTAGCCAAGGGAAGGGGGACGGTGGAGGCGGCCGCCCCGCCCCCCCCCCCCTACCCCTGGAAAAGGGTCCGCCGGGCCTCCAGGGCCTGGAGGCCCGGTGGACCCTTTTCGGAGCGCGCAGCGCGCCGAAAAAGGCATTCGAGACCACATGAAGCGCGGTATCATGGGTCGAAGGACACGCGAAATGTGTTCTGCAGAGAGTTAAGAGTATTCCAGAGGTGACTTAGGGCCACCAGGGCCCTCTCTGAAAGACCAAAGGGCCTTTAGACGCTCACAAGAGCCCTGTGCATGTCAGAGGGGACCCTGGACAAGCCGAAGCGCCCCTGAGCGAGTCAGATGGTCCCCTGAAACGGTCATAGGGCCCCATGAACACGTCTAGTTGGCCCCTAGACAGCACAGAGGGCCCCTCGGGATGGTCGGAGGGCCCCTGGGTAGTTCGAAAGTCCTGAGTGGGTTCAGAGGGCTCCCTGAACACGTCAAGAGGCCCCTAGCCAACACATAGCGGCCCCTGGGGAGGTCGAGGGCCCCTGGGGGAGGTCGGAAGAGCCCTAAGCTGGTTCAGAGGGCCCCCTGAAATACGTCGAATGGGCCCTGTTTCAGCACAGGGGGCCCCCGGTGCAGGTCGTAGGGGCCCTGAGCAGGTCGTATGGGTCCTGGGCAGTCGGAGGGTCCCTGGGTAGGTCGGAGGAGCCCCGGATAGGTCGAAAATGTCTCTGAGCAGGTCAAAGGGCCCCCTGAACACGTTGAATGGACCCCTAGCCAGCACAGAGGACCCCTGGGAAGATCGAAGGGGTCCCTGAGGAGGTCGGAAGGGCCCTCGAGTGGTTCAGAGGGCCCCTGAATGCTTCAAATGGACCCTATCCAGCACAGAGGGCCCCCGGGCAGGTCTTAGGGGCCCTGGGCAGGTTGGAGGGGCCCCTGGGCAAGTCGGAGGGACACCTCAGTGGGTCTGAGGGGTCTCTGAGCAGTGAGCATGTCGGTAGCGAGAAAAAACAGACAGCGCAGGACCTAACCAAGTCGAAAGGGCCCTCTGAGCAGGCTGGAAGGCTCCTAGCCAGACCAGAGGGCTCCTAATAAGTTCAAAGGGCCCCGTGAAGGTCAGAGGGTCCCTTGGCCAGACCGACAGGGCCCCTGGGCGGTCAGAACTTCAGAAGGGTCCATGAACATGCAAAATGTACCCCTCACCGCTGACTTGCCAGTCATGGTCGCGACTCTTGCCTGGTCCCAGCGTTGGCAGGGCCGTACGGCTTCTCCAGATTTTATTTTTGTTGGGGGGTGGGGGCTGAGCTGGGAAAAATCGTTTAAAGTTCTACCATAATCTACAAAATACAGACTCTGAATAGGAAACTGCATCCCTGAGCTCTGGGACGCAGATACTCAGTACTAAGAAACGTAGACACTTCACCGTCGCTTTTGCCATTTGTCTTAAAATACGTTGCACCCAAAATATTTGGTACAAAAGAAAGTGAAAAGGTGAAAAACTTAAAGATCTGGTGACGAGATCCTCTTGGAAAAATGTAGCAATACCAAAGGAAATATACCCAAGGAGCTAGATTGGTGCCAGCTCCTGCAATTATCCCAAGATGTGGCACTCCTTAGTCTACCAAAAAATACACGCGCGCCGTCCTGAGACGCCAGTTACCGATGCTTAGGCGCAGTGTCAACTGATGTCAAGTGTCAACTGATAAAGCCCGCGTTACTAAACCGTTACAAATTATGTAACTAACGCTAGAAAAGCAGCTGCCAGTGCCGCAGTCTGCCAGAAAGAACCTCTGCTAGAATATCATAGAAACGCGGCATCATCCACGGTCCGCTCGCCGCAGTGTAGGTATAGCCACAGTGTGGCCGCAGTGTGGCCAGGGTGGCCAGAGGCTGTGCAACAGTTGAGTTCCACCGCTGCCTGTCCTGATAACGTGTGCGCTCTGCCGTGTGTGTGTGTGTGTGTGGTGTTGTTGGGTCCACTGCAGGTGATTTGCCCTCCGTGCCTCGGGGCCCCGGGTGCACTCCGTAGTCGCCGCTCTTGGTTGATTGATAGTGGTGTGATTAAAGCGCCGACTTCCGCCTTCCGGTTGGTTGACGCACCATTCCGGAGACGGCGGGGAACACGGTCCCAGTCCGGGGCGGTGGGGAGCATGATGCCAGTCCAGGGCGGAGGGGAACATGGTCCCCAGTAGAGGTGGCAAAACGTGGACCCGAGGACCCGGTCTCTAGACCCAGTCTGGACCCAGTTGGTCCCAGATTGGGTCCAGTCAAACAATACCGGGTACAGACTGGGTCCAACTTATGTTTCATGCTGGTTTCATGCAAGTAGGAACTGATACGCTTTTTTGTGTGCTGTTGGCCAATCTGAGCTGTATGTATTTGCAACTACAAGAGTTAGTTTACATGCAATAACTGTAGAGTGCAGATATGTGAATATTAGTTGCGAGACGAAATTTTGCTAGTTGGGTCCGTTGGGTCCAAACTTGTCTTGCACCGGGTATAAATGGGTCCATTTTTCGGCTTTTGAGACCGGGTCGGGTCTGGGTCCCCAAAGTATCAACTTTTGCCACCTCTAGTCCCCAGTCCAGGGCGGAGGGGAACATGGTCCCAGATCGGAGCGGCGGGGAATATGGTTCCTACTCCAGGGCGGCGAGGAAGACAAAGTAAGAAGTTCTAAGTGTAAGAAGACATGTCTTTAAGCTCCCAAAACTCTCTTCATAAACATTTACAATAAACACTTCATAAACATGAGCATTTGTCTATTTGGCGAACGGGATCTGGAGAAATTAGGACTCCGGTCTTAATACAGGTCTATGACGTCATTGATTGTGCCGGTCTATTGACGTCACGCCAACCGCAGGTGTTCAGCAGAGTCCGTGTAATGTGACGCGCTAAATCACGGACCAGCACGCCAACCGCAGGTGTCCAGCAGAGTCCGTGTAATGTGACGCGCTAAATCACGGAACAGGGCCGCCAAAATCAATCAACTGGCGGATATGTCAATAATATTCAAGTAGCAATGTTTTAGTAGATATTTAGGTGTTGGGCGTAATGACACACACAATCTCCGTAGAAGCCCAACGAAATTAGCTGTGATAAGGCTTTTGTAGTACACAGGTACAATATGTTGAATGACTTAGTTAAAATCTGTCGCATGGTGCTATGCCGCCATATTATTCTGGAATAGTTGGTATTTTGGGTGTAGCGCGGAATGGGCTTGTTGCATTCATACATATATTTTACTCTTTATGTTCAATTTCAGCAAAATATGTGTACGAATACAAAATGTGGTTTCTATTAAAAGTATGATTTTCACAAATTGCATCCGATGACATATTCTCTCCATATCAGACCGTCAAACTCAATAGGCATGTGGCATGTGAATATCTGCATTGCTTTGCCTTTCTCTAGTATAGCTATAGCTATAAATGAGAACCTATGAGAGATACTTTTAATATTATCTGACTGTGTTAGGTAAGAAATCGTACTAAAAGCATTACATTTAACGTATAATTACATTTAACAAACGTATAGTACATAAAAAGGGACGCACAAAATATGTTGCAAAATATTTAGCTGGAAAAATATAGGCATGCATGCATCATTCACATAGCCTCAACAAATTAATAGCATGTGTGGTGCATAGCTTTTATCATTGCAGCAGCCACAGCGGCCATATCGTCCAAATGTCTCGGGACCAGGAAGTAGAATAAAGAGCTGAATATCAGCAAAACGAGGCGTGTGAAAGGTGAAATTGAATTATGTCTTAATAACCACGCAGCTGATGTTTCGTAGAATCATGAGAGACGAGCCGAACGCCACCTAACAAAGCCAGCAGACGCCTATCGGCCGGCTTTATGGTGACTGACCGCCAGAGGTTTCCCCCACGCCGAAGCAGCCAGCCATAAACTGTGATTTATGAACGTATCTTCAATGTAGCCGAATGCGTCCCAAAACAAAGAAGGGGATTATTGACTGGCGGGTATCGTCAGACACGTCTGCGCCATTAGCGGTGCGCGTGAAGACATTTGAGCCGCGGTCCGAACACGACGCGGAGCCCCCCCCCCCATCACGGCACTTCGCCATACAGGGAGGGGTGTACAGGGAGCGGGAAGGGGTTGGACGATTAGGAACACTGGTCGTGCTTCTGGTAAGCCATGGAGTGGAAAATTGGTCATTAGATTATCGGGTTGACCAAATGTGACTCCAGGAAACATCCTAAGCTTGTTTGGCTCATACAGAAGCCCCTATGCAGAAATCTTCTTGCATTGTCCTGTCATCGGTTTGTTCAGACCTGCTACCTGCTCACAAAGTTCACCTGACCAAATTTGCCTTTTCTCCAATATTCATCCAAGGTATATTTTCCGGTTTAGTTTGACTCTTTGATAATGAGCACTGCAACTCTGCTGTGCTTTTGATTGAATCTCCAGCAATTAGAGGAGAAGTTGCCAATCTCGGCTCGAGTTAGGCGCGGGTATGGGAATCGATCGGGCCTGTCCTCCCCCCCCCCTCGTCCCTCTCCCCGATCCCCGTCTCCCCCTCCCTCCCCCCCCCCCATGATGGGGTGGGGGGGGTTGTCATGGCGGGGGGGGGATGGCGGGCCTGATGGATGCGCGGGATGGTGGGGATGGGTGTCCCGCGCCCGCCCCTCCTCCCCCCGTCGCCGTCTACCGGACGTGGTTTACCCGTCTACCCGGATGTAAGCGACCCGTACCGACTGTGTTGCCCGTCTACCCAGACTGGTGTGCCCGTCACCAGAACTGTGGTGCCCCGTCTACACCCGGACTGTACCAACCGGTTCTAATACGCAGACTGTGTTGCCCTGTCTACCCGGACTGTGTTTCCCCGTCTACGCGGACTATGTTGCCCCATCTACGCGGACTGTACCGACCCGGTCTACGCAGACTGTGTTGCCCTGTTTACCCGGACTGTGTTTCCTGTGTACCCGGACTGTGTTTCCCCGTATACGCGGACTATGTTGCCGCATCTACCCAGACTGTGTTGCCCCGTCTACCCAGGACTGTGTCGCCTCGTCTACCCGGACTGTGTCGCCCTGCCTCTGGTGCAGTGTTGTCTGCCTATCCGGGTTATGTTGCCCCTCCTCCAGCTCCGGCGACGACAGGCGAAGGTAGGCGCCGACACTCTCACCTCCCTCGAATACCAATGAGGTCCGGTAGTCCATCACTGTGCCACATTATGCAAATCAATCCACGCCAAACCCGTGGGAAAACAGCGAAGCGGTCGGCCGTTTTAACCGTTTCTCTCAGGACGGCGACAAACAACCCACGTCCTGCGCAGATATGTGCGGGAGGGTCTCCAGCCGTCCGATTCCTGGCCGGCAGGAGAGCCGGTGCTCGGCCGCGCCGGGCCTTCAAGGGCCATCCTCGTCGTCAGGCGCAGCCCCGAGACATGTCTACAGGTCACAGGGTCGTTTGCCGGCCGGCTATTCATGCCAACAACGCCGCACTTATCGCATGATGAACGATTCGAGCCCAGCCGCGCATTAAACCCAGTTAATTTAATGCTATCCATCAAACAAGTTTGCAACAAGTGACAGCGTCATCTTTCCGCGGGCGGACAGTCGGACGGGGCCGGCGGGGGACGGGACAGAGAGAGAGGTCAATTCTCCGACGGCGAGCTGGGCCTTATCTGCCAGCCGGCCGCCACCGCCGCCGCCGGACGGCCGAGGTATCGTGTGTCATGTGAGGACACAGTGACGTCACAGCAGTTCAGTCGGATGTGTGAGCAGACTGATGACTGCGTCATGATCTCACCGCCATCAGCTGCCGCCGCCGCTGTACGGGGTGCAGAGAGCGGGCAGAGCGGGGCAGCGCGGTGCACCGACGGCCGTCTGTCCGCACCCGAGACGGCAGATTTACCAAACACGCGGCACAGGCGGAAACACCGGCCTGGTGCCTCACAGAGACTGGGTGGATGCCAGGGTGGCGAGAGTCGTCACCAGGAGCTGGGAAGCCCGATGAGACGGTGGAGTCACGTCACCCCCCCGCCATTCGGAGAGGTCGGGTACAGTCGCCCGCATGGGCCGGCGACCACTGACCACGTCACTCACCTACTGGGCCGCGATCTGGACATCGGAGGTCGGCGGCGCCCCCTGTGGCGGCCTCCGAGCAGCACACGGCTCCTCGGCAGAGTCTTCTGCTCGGTTCTGCTCGGCCCGTCTCCTGCAATGCGTCTCTCTCTGCAGTCGGGCGGCGGGCGGCCGGGCGCTGGTGCGGCCCCGTCTCACCTGGGCTCGACTGAGCCGAGCGGAGCGCCGCCGCCTGACCGGCGCTCGTCGCTGGGCCGCCCCGGCCCGCCCCCCCCGCCGCCCCGCCGCCCCCTGCCGCCGCCCGGCCGCAGCTCGTCACACAAGGGGTACAACCTGTTGGCACACGGCAAAAAGCCGGCGCCCGGCCCTGAAACTGGCGGTGCCGGCTCACCGTGCTGGCGAGCGGCCGGCAGGCGACCGCCGTCTATCTGATTAAGTAATTATACACGGCCAGCCGGATGGCTTTATCCGGGCGCGGCCGGCCAGTGGCTGCGGTCAGCCGGCAGCGGCCGCCGGCCCGGCCAGTTCGGCTAATTAATCACGTGAGAACTGGCCAGCCGGCAGCGGCGCCGCTGTTCACGGCCGACCGGCACGGCACTCACTGCCGCTGCGTCCGTCTGCCGATCCCGCCCCGACCTGGCTCCTCAGCCCAGACCCTGCCCGGGCCCGGCCGCGACGGTGCCGACGCGTGGGCCGTGCCGACGCCGCGCCGTACCGCTGAGGCCGCTGCCGGCGTCGGTCGGGCAGACGGCCTTAGCGGACGTTTACAGCTGCGGCGCGGCCGCCGCCGACGAGGTGTTAACAGGGAGACAGGTTAGTGTGGTGCGGGAGCGGCGCCGGCGGCGGCGCGGCCCAGCAGCCGGCCGCCGTGCAGGGCAGAGCCGTCGCACGGCAGCCATATCAAAGACAGGTTATGCAAATCAGCCGGCCGCCGGAAAGACGCGCCGATTGATTGGGGGAAACGGACGCCGGGTGACGTCTACTCGGCAGCCGTGCGACGGTCACGGCCCGCTAACCGTTCAGTTCAACTAACAAATTGGACGGATACCTGCTGATCATTTTTACTAGCACAATGAAGTGAATTGGGAGTACGGTAAGTTTTATTGGATGCAGGCACACACAAAACAGCTGCACTATGCGGTATGCAGCTCGCCGTTTAAGAAGCTGCCAATGCCGTCGCAAAGTTGAAGGTATGTTCCTCGTTACAGCAGATGGGCACAGTAGACTTAGTCATAAGATTAAGAGGCGAGGCTCGATGGCTACGCAGGTGCCATTAGCGCGTGATTTCAGTCGGCGCTCCTGACTGTGGCCAGCCGATGGTCGTTTGCCGACCTTATGTCACAGGTACGCCCTGGTCGGCATCGGTCCACCACTGAAGCCATTAGCGCCCCCTCCTCCGCTCCACTGTCGTCCCGTCCCCTCAGCTCGCATGGCCCATTAACAGCGGGCCACGGTGTCGAATGTACAGTGTACTGTACACACCTACTCGTCTAACTCACACATGTGTCGCAGCACATTATCGAGATGAGGTCCTGACGGAAAACATACGGCAGCACTCTATTGCTCGTTCTTCACACCATCGGCAAAAAATAAACAGCAGATATGTCATGCAGTGTTCACGCTTTGACGCCGGTTTGAAACGAAGGCTACTGTCTATAATCCTACCCGATTCAGCCATACACCGTTTGAAGGCTTCCTGAAGGAACGGCATTCTTACAGAGAAGTTTGTTTACGATATAGCATCATTTCGGCTCCGCCCCGTCCCAGTTAAACATCTGTTGGTGTCCAATGTCAGACAGCCATCATGTTATCTGAGCTGATGATTCTTTGCCTGGTCACCATTCAGCGCTGCAACATGTCATGTAGCACCCATAAACTGTTCAGTTGTTCAAACTACACACTAAAGCTTGTATCAAAGTTATGGAACAATTTGAATTTAAAATTTCTCCGTTGATTGCACCTTTAAATTACCAGTTATATACTAGCCGTTTTCACGATAAATCATTTTGCACGAAATGTCTTGAAACATCTTAAAATGTTTTCAAATGTTTAAATAGTAGCCGCTTTCACGATGGACTAATTTGCAATAAAAAATAATGTTTTAACCCTCGCCTTACGGGACCGTAGGGCGAGGGTTAAAATATTTATCGCAAATTAGTCCATCGTGAAAGCGGCTGCTACTAAAACATTTTAAAACATTTTAGAATGTTTTAAAACATTTCTCGCAAAATAATCCATCGTGAAAACGGCTACTAATACAAATACCCGTCGAGTCGGTGTTGGCTCCAGAAGATGTCAAATAAGTAGCACAATGCTCCGAAAATAGCATGGTGCTTCGGATCAAAAGAAACACATGCACGTAGTATTTTTGCACATACCTTAGGTGCCAGGATTTGTACGACTCACATTTTTTTTTTAGTCGACTCAATTCTGACTCACAGCCGGAAGAATGACTCGACTTTGGACTTCAAGTGGTGTTTTAAAGAAAATTAGTCGACTTGAACTCTGACTCAAGTGTTGCTTATACAACATTGAATCGACTCACTGTGACTCAAGTGCAGTTTTAACAAATTGATTCGACTCGACTCAAAACTACATTTGAGTCGACTCAATTTAACTCATCATCACAAGTTTTATTATTACTTGATGTTCACCGTGGCGGGTAGGGTCGGGTGTCAGAAAAATCGCATTTTATCTAGTTATGAGCGAGCGCGAAGCGCACAGCGAGTCCTCATTGAATACTGGATTTTTAACACATATAAGCGGTTGACCCGGCCCGGCCCGGCCCAGCCAGACCATAACGCTGGTCAGAAGCTTAAATCTTTTGAATCTCGCATCCGATTGACAAGCGATCTTCGCCATCTGATAGCCCCATGCAATGACATTATTATTATTTACATGTCTTTTCTCATGTGAGGGGTCAGCATGGCGCGTGACACGCAGGCACGTAGCCATGATTTTGCTCAAGGGGGGGGGGGCAGCGTCGGAAAAAATGCACATTTGCTCCTCAGCCATATGCTGCTGACCGGAAGGAGGGGGGGGGGTTAAGGTCGGTTTTCAAAGATCTCATTCTATCTAGTGTGAAATCACATTTTGCTCCTTAGCCATATACTGCTGACCGGGGAGGGGGGGGGGCGATAGGGTCGGCCCTTGGCTACGTCCCTGGTGACACGTGCCGCGTCAGGGGTGTTACAAAATATTATCCTGCTATTAGCTGAGAAACGGCTGGACCTATTAAGCTTGAGACCACACCACTGGCAATGTTGCACAGGTCAAACTCTGGGTCGGCACTGCACGTGCACACGTGCACCCCTGTTCCGTCCACGAAATTGCCTACAAAACATCGTTGCAATACCGGATCTATATCTCCGCAACAAAAAATCGCAAAGACACCGGTCAAACACAGATGTGCAGAGAAACGATCCGCCCGGCGTGTGCACTGTGTCGATCAGCGGCGCGTGGTACGTGCAAATTTACGAGCTATACAAGCGCAAATTCATGGTTTATGACGTCTTCACGATTTAAATCAGTGCTCGGCACCTTTTGGACGTGAAGCGATGAAGCAAACACCAATGTATAGACCAATGTACCGTCTCTAAAATGTATGAAAAAATATAAGTTTGAATGCAGTATTTCGCTGTTAAAATCCGTCTGTAATATTATTTTGCCGATTGTATAATATTGCCTTCATTGCACCGCCGTAGTATCAAAACCAAAGGATGCTAAGTGATAACAATGATGCAGCTGTAAAAGCAATCAAATCCATCTATTACCCACCCAAAATATATTTTTGCCTACAAACATGAATTTTATCATAACGAATTAAAAATAACGCTGCAAAACCTATTTAGTTCAAAGTATCGATTTAGTTCGGATCTATTTGCGACGGCAAAACAACACATACGAAAACAATTCAAAGGCATGCCTCGCACAAAACGAACCGCTATTGGGTTGGTGATAAATTAACGCGTTTTTGTTCGGGCTCGCTCGTCCTTCGCCGTTTAAGGCGTGTTACTGGTGTAAACTGGTCTGCTCAGGTGAAAGGGCGTAAACCCAGTGCCCCCTTGGCTATGTCCCTGTTCGCTTGACTCACATTTGTTTGAGCCGACTCAAATCTGGCTCACATCCTGACTCAACTCTTGACTAAAAGTGCTCTTCGAACAAATTGAGTCGAATCGACTCTTGACTCAAGTGCCACTTTAAAAAAAAATTATTCGACACAACGCATGACTCATCTAAAAATGTCTGACTCATGAGTCGATTCACGACTAAACTCTGAGTCATTTACAAGTCTGTTAGGTGCAGTTGCGATATTTGTTCCCATGTGACGTTCAATTGAAATATCGAAATACATTTTACCAACACAAAGCGTCGGGTACGGCCGGCAACTTTTGTAGTGCTCACTGCTAATGGATCTCGAGCTTCGTGCACTCTTAGCAATGCACGTGTTGCGGGCATGCTTCTATTCCCGGGCAGGAATTATATTCCCGGGCAGGAATTATATTCCCGGGCAGGAATAGGAGCTGGATAGTGTTGGCAGATGATGTGTTCGCAAGGGCTCGAATGGGATAGTTCGGCAATTCATGCAATAGTACGCATACCCAAACTTATTCAAGCTGTTCGCTCAAGTAGGGGAGGCCGGGGCACGTTCTGTCACCTTTTTTTTGTAATTGGCCCTGGCGGGCACACTTTTAGGAGTTGGTGATTGCTACTTTCCAATACTGTTACATACATCAATAGCTTCAATGTTTTAGAAGTTCAAGTGCAGTATCTCAGTTGTTTTCGACACGCAAGTGCCGATAATTGTGGCGATGATTCATTTTAACAGAACCTGCCCATTTACGGGGCACGTTCTGTGACCTAATATGGGGGCACATTCTGTTCCTAGGCCTGTTTACACCGCACTAAATATATTTCCGCGGAAATTTTTCACACGAATTTTTTTTCCTACATTTTCGGCCGTAATTTCATCTCGTTGCATAGGCGCAGCATCGACACGCGAGGCAGACACGCGTAAGAAAGTAGATCGGAAGAACGGTATCCAAAATCTAGGGAATTAGCGGCAAAAAATGTAAAAAGAAATTCCGTGGAAAATTTTCCGCGAATATTTTAGTGGCGGTGTAAACAGGCCCCTATTGATGGGGCACTTCTGTTATCAACGAACGGTCATGCTGTGGTGTCGCCTGCAGGGAGAGAGAGGGTTTCATTCAGGTCGCCATCATTAAATAGTGTGGAAAATGACGGCCTAATAATACGATCCCAAACGGCAGTTTTTGCGTTTTTCTTGGGTTATCCATCGCACGAATCAGGGCATTTTGAAACATGTTAACTGGGGATAGGGGGATTTCCACCAGCAATGCCTTGAAATCCCCCCTTCCCCAGTGGACGCAAAGATCCACCGGCAGTCAACGGGTAATAAAAACGCGTTGAACTGTCTCCCGGCCCAAGTGATATAATTTTTGAATGAGATCCCGACGCCCCGCCTCTCCCGTTAAACGACTCGTTTGGCAGTGACGAACGCCGACGCCATCCCCCCCGGGTCAACAACTTTTCGCTACGAAACGTAGCTTAACTTTTGCCCTCCAAACTTGAAGCCTAGATCTGCCAGTAGAAATCCCCCAGTCAAACTTTCTTAGAAAAGGCCTTACAGGCACGAATAACGTGAGCTGCATTGCACCACCGGATTCGTTGTACGTTTGTAGTGGCGTACCATATCTGTAAATAACGGCAACCATTCGTATAGTCGTTTATAAGTGATACCACTAGGAATCGTGAACAGATTGAGTGACAGAACCTCCCCAGACTGGGTGACAGAACCTGCCCCACTCGACATAGGTCACACTTTTTCCCTTTTTACTGAAAACTTGGGAGAATGGGGCAGAATAACGTTTATCACAATATTCTGGACATTCGTGTCGCCCCATGGCAGCATTCAAAAACACTATACATTTCTCGAAATGGCCACTAACTGAAATTGTGTTCACTTCAACAAAGTTTGGATTTATGTTGAAAACAAACTTTTCAAATTTCGACCAATCCGGGCGCAGGCATGTGGTTGTTTTGATAGTACCGGGCCATTGCAAACACAAAGGAACATATGCTACGAAACAACAATATACCTGCGGTGGATAGTTCACGAGAAAACCCCGCTGACCGAATGTGTCCGTGACAAAACGTGCCCCGTTCTCCTCTACATATGTTGAATATCAGAAACGACACATGAGCAATAAAATCTGACCTCAACAGAGCGAATGACAACAAATTATTACATTTATTATATTGCTAAGCTGGTACAATGTTGCGTCAGGTACAGTTCAGCACAGTAGCAATCATGGGTCAGTACAAATTCACAGCATAAACAGAGACGAGATTGAACGTAAATCACATGGTGATTTCCGCATCAGACAGTTTGCTGTTCATCATATAATAACGCACTCACTATCTCATCTAACTAGTAAAACATGCATGGCATGAAGCAGACGGAGCGAGTTATTTCATTTGTGTCCGGCAACTGATAGGCAAAAGCATTGTTGTTGTTGCTAATAGTAATAACAACCTTAATTACCTGCACCTTTCTGTGGCATTTACCTGTTTTATTTCTGATGGACTCTGTGAAGGTGAATCCGAAGTCAAAGCAGCGTGCTTACATTCGGCTGGTACTGATTTTGTGTTTATTTATGGATGATGACAGCTTCTGTTGTTGTGTCAAATATTCTCACGTATGCCTATACCATGTGTTATTTTACGAATAAAATTATTCAGTGTATACTTTTGCATAATCGTCAAAATGAAACGAGAGTTATGCCCTGAACCCACGCATTCAATCAATTCAAAGCAAGCAAGGTAAGAAGCATAGAATGGATGACGGATTTTGGGCCCATCTGTAAGATTGCGTTCGTTTCGACCGCTTCGCGGTCTCACTCACTTCCGTCTGAAAATAGTAAATACAAATATGTATGTTTCAACAATGACAATCCGACAAGCGAATTTGTACATAGCAATGGATGACAATACAAATGTGCATCCCTTGGGCCGGGCCAAGCGGCGGTCCGGTGGCGGCCCGCCCAGAAAATGCAGACGGGCTATACGGTGTCCGGTGAGTAGACATATTCAATGTGGGAAGTGCCGACCAGCTCGAAGAAGAGCATGTATGCCTTGCAGCTGGTGACACTGCGCTGATCGACCGGACGCACCCGCGAGTCGTTGTACTCGTACCACTCGGCCGTGTACGGGTGTTTGCAGTAGGCCACGTAGTGGCCGGAGACCAGCGTGACAGAGTGGTTGACCACACCGTACAGGTTGTACAGTCTAGGGTAGATGTTCTGTCCACTTCATCACCTCAACCGATGACGATGTTCCCGGTGAATAAATTATTCGTGAAAACGGCTAGTAGCAGTCCTTTTAGTGCTTTATTCGAAAAATTCCTCCATTTCCCTTGGGCCATGTTTGTTTTCTTCTGACGGAAGCTAGCGTAGAAAGTGTTTTTTCTTAAAAACCTTTGTTAAGCGCACCCGTTTTAGTTCAATGTCAACTTTTGTCTATCGGTGCTGTTTGTCGGGGCTAACATAACAGTGAAATCTATGAAGCTATTTTTGCCCTCGCCCTCTCATTACCGGGGGAGAGGGCTATAAGTAATTGCATTGGATTCCACTGCGTGCAGCACCGTACAGACAGAGGCAGAAACAGCGGACAGAACTTTTGCACGGACAGAACATTTACCCTAGACTGTACATACCTGCAGAGCGTATGGTCAGACGAGTAGGGCGATAGATCTAACCCGGTCACTGGAATATCCACGGCGGTGTTCAGTTCCCATGAGACCTCCCTTGCAGCTGCGGCGAGAAGCGTTCCAGGCATGGGTCCCGCCAGCAGGGGGACAGGGGGATGGTGTCTTTTGTTCCCCCTAACATTGAGCACATGACATTAATCTCATATTACAAGCACCTCAAGCAGAACACACTACCGTTCTTAGCGCCTTCAACAGTAAGAATACAGTTATCCAGGGAATGAAATAAAAATTGTGCCGCCGCGCTCCGCGGAGCAAAAATGCAACTAAAATTACATTGTACACCGGTAAAAACACAAATGTCAATTCGCTCCATTTTGCAGCGCATTACTGCGTTATGTTTTGTTGAATATGTTGAATACTTCCCTATATCGCTATTGTGCAAAAAAGTTAGCTTTATCACTTATTTACCGCAGTCAGTACTTCTTTACCATGCTGTAAATACTAAAGACCAGTAGCGCCACTCTCGCAATTTTGCATAGGCTAGCATAAGGGTGTCAAAAAAATTGTCCGTGCAAGCTGTCCACCCAAAACGGGGTGCTCCTTTACACAAAGAATATGCTGACCAAGTTTTGTCTCCCTCCTTTGAAGTTTGATCCCCCGGCCTTCAAAAGTCTGTGACCCCTATGTAAAAGGTAAAAAATAAAGGTCGTCGTACAGACCTCAGCGTGTGCTCATTGGAAAGCTTTTGCTTAGCAGATCACACATTTATTCAGTCGAAATGCTCTAGATTTAATAGTTTTCGTTTTAAGAATTATAACAACTATCACACTGGGTCGATACAATAGTTTCTGTAACCCGCGCACTGCAGGGGGTTCGCGCCGAACACGAACTGCAGGGGGGTGATTTCCGCCCCCCGTGAGAATCTCCAAAACTACGACGTTAGAGACAAGCGGAAAAACGGTATTAGATAGCTCTAGGCAAGCTCTATCGAAAGTATTCTGTCTTTTTTTTGGATCATGTCACAGATTGAGGTCACCAGTGGTCACCAAAGGGTCAGATTTTCCGGTTTTAGGACTCTTTTAGACTCTTTTCCAGAAACCCCCGATTATCTCGGAAACTATGATAGCTAGGAGCAAACAAATTAGAGAGCAAATCGTTAGCTATTGAAATTTGCAATTAGCATACGTATCCTCCAAAATTGCGCTCAGATCACATAGTTTTTAGGCTCCAGAGGTCATAAAGGGTCAAAAAATACTGTTTTTACAAAAAAACAGTTTTTTTTTTGTGAATAGCATGTCATCCTAAAACAGATAGGAAAACATTTTGACGCCATCGTGTTTGTCTGATTGATGCGCTTTCAAAAATATATAGCGCTTGATCCTGGTAAGGTCAACTTCAAAAATTTGACCTCAGGTCAAGGTCATTTGGTGACCCAGGTAGGTCATGTTGCATATGGGGCAACGCGGCCAGACGAGATGGACACATTGGTGTCAACTAATCGTCTCTATATCTTTTCTATCAAGAGTTATTAGCTCATTGCTGGATGACTCAGATGACCTCAACATGAAACCTTGTTAGAAATCACTAAGCAGCGTTGCACCTTGATCATTTAGAATGAGCTAAAATAGCATGATTCTGAAAGAATTAGCCTGATCCAATGCATATTTTCTGAAAGGGAAGCATTGTTTATTTCCCATTCACTTATAATGGGGAGGTCAAAGGAAATTGACCTGACTTTGGTCACCGATACGAAAAAATCCGAGATAAACTAATGTAGGTATCGATATTCTTATGAAAATCCTGCATGTTTCAAAACTTTCGAAAAAGACTGGGGCTTTGGGCACGAACGCAAACATTTTTGAGATGGGTACTTGACATGACTTGTGACCTGACGAGATGACCTAATCAACTTTGTCAACGTGTGGGTTATTGATGCCAAACAGGTTGTACCGAAATTTGCGGCGCTGCCGCGCCGCCGTTTTTTCGCTACCACTGAAAAACCTGAAGGGGGCGAATCCCCCCCCCCTGCAGTGCGCGGGCTAAGACGATCGTTGTTGGATTTTCGCCCGAGACCGAATGTCGAGGGTGGAAAATCCTACACGAACCGAGGTCCTAAATAAATTAATATCTGGCCTAAGTTGTGTATTTTAATTTTATCATAGCATCTACCTCCCGTTTTGAAAAAATTGCGTAAACAAAGCTTGTAAAATGTAAATGCCCGGCGGCCGAAAGCGTTGGCCATTGACTAACATTGATTTCTGAGATCTGAAAACCTTTACCATATGCCGGGGTATCAAAATACATTGGCCGAGAGGTGAGGTAATAACTTAGTAAAACAAAAAAACCCTAGGACAATGTTTTGTACCAGAGCGCGTGAAAACAGTGTGTGTGATGAGAGCGAGCGCGAAGCGCGAAGCGAAGTCCTCATGAATATCGTGATTTTTATCACAATAAGCCCGACCGGCGGGCACCGGCCGGCCGGGCCAAAGACCGCGAACGCTGGTCAGAGCTTAATCTTTGAACCCGCGTCCAAATTAAAAAGAAATTGACAAGCAGTCTTCGCCATAATGATAGCCCCAGCAATGATATTATTGATTATTGACATGTTTTTTCTCATATGATGTGTCAGCACGGTGCGTGACACGTGGCCGCTCAGGGTGCAGAAAGTAATATCTGCTGTAGCTGAGAAACGGCTGGACCTATAAAGCTAAAAATTTGGTTGAGGCTGGAAGACCACACCAACTGTCAATGTTGCACAGGTAAAACTCTGGGTCACACTGCACGTGCGCACGTGCACCCCTGTTCCGTCACGAAAATTACCTGCAAAACATCGTTGCAATACCGGACCTATATCTCGGCAACCAAAAGTCGCAAAGACACGGGTCAAACCACAGATGCGTAGAGAAACGATCCGCCCGGCGTATGCACTATGTGTCGATCAGCGGCGCGTGGTACGTGCAACGGGGGGGGGGTGTGGAGTTACTGGCTATACAAGCGCAAATCTATTTTATGACGTCTTCCACAATTTAAATCAGTGCTCAGCACCTATGGGATGTGAAGCGATGAAACAAACACAATGTGTAGCCAATTACCGTTCTCTTAAATGCCATTCAAAAATTTAGGTTTGCAAAATCAGTATTTCACTGTTAAAAATCTNATCCTAATTGGACGTGCTATCGCTGCAGCCTCCAATGCTCCTTGGCAGGATTCACTGTTGCCGCCGTCGCTGCTCCCTGCCATCTAAAGTCCAGCTCGATCTTCAGCCTGGAGCGGGAGGGCGGTTGCTGCTCGGGCGATCCCCGCTTCTACTCACCGAGGCGCTCTGCGAGTGCTGAGCCGGCGCCGACTCCTGAAGAGGTACCGGCTCTGGCCTGCTGAGGTGCCGCGGGCATCAGATGTTGTGCCGGCAGCGCCATCTGCCCGCCTGCCGCGCCACCTGGTGTGGGTGTCGCGTCCGGGGCTGTCCGTGGGTCGAGCCGTCTATTACCCTGGGTTGAGCTGCCGGGAGACTGGCCAGTGGCCGCCCTTGGTCGATCCCTGTGTTGGGTGGCCCCGGCGCGGCTGAGACCCGTCGTCTCATGTGTGTGTGTGTGTTTGTGTTTGTTTGTGTCCTTGTTGCATGCATTGTTTGTGTGTGTATGTGTGTAAATACATGAAATGGTTCCAAATATGGACCCTGTCTAGTGTCTATCAGCTGAGACCACTTTAGAAAGGATTCGGCAATAAATTCGGACGTTATGCGGTAACCGGTCGTTTGACCTCGAATTTCACCTACGAGGTCAAAGTTCGAGGCTCAGGTCGTGGTCACGGACGTTAGATATTGACCCTGATTGTCATCTCAGACCACTTAGTAAAGCATCCATACAAAAATAATGCGGGACGTTATGCGATACCCGGTCGCTTGACCTCGAATTTGACCTCAAAGGTCAAAGGTCAATATTCAGGTTTCTGTCCCAGACGTTAGGCATCGGCCCTCTCTATCATCTGAGACCAATTTGGATAGAATCCGTCAATAAGTTCGGGACGTTATGCAGTATTCCGTCGCTTGACATCAAATTTGACCTCCAAGGTCAAAGGTCACGGTTGAGTTCATGGTCACGGACGTAACATATGGGCCCTGTTTCATCTGAGACCAATCAGGAAAGGATACAGCAATAAATTCGGGACGATATCCGGTACCCCATCGTTTTACCTCGCATTTGACCTCCAAGGTCAGAGGTCACTGTTGAGGTCAAGGTTACGGACGTCAGATATGGGCCCTGTCTATCATCTGAGCCACTTTGGAAGGGATCCGACAATAAGTGCGGGACGTTATGCGGCAACCCGTCGTTTGACCTTACATTTGACTTCCAGAGTCAAAGGTCATGGTGGAATTCACGTTCACGGACGCTAAAAATGGTCCATTTCTATCATCTGAAACCATTTTAGAAAGGATCCGGCAATAAACTCGGGACGCTATGTGGTACCCCGTCGCTTGGCCTCGAATTTGACCTCGAATGTCAATGTTCACGATTAAAGTCACAGCCACGGACGTTAGATATGGATCCTGTATAGGTGTATACCATCAAGTGAAGACCATTATTGGCAAACGGATCGGTAATTAAATTTCGGGAATTTATTTGTACTCACTATCGTTTGACCTCCATTATCCCATACACCTCCCAATGGTCAAAACCATTAAAAGAAACACTGAACTTCACGGTCCTGGCTCAAAGGGCGTTAGATATGGACTCTAATCACTCCCATATCAAGACCAATCTTGACAAAGGACCGGCAATATATTCTGGAGACGTTACTCCCGCGGTATCCAAAGTCGTTTGACCTCCGAATTTGTATCTCCAAGGTCAAAGATCAATGTCCAGGTCACGATCACGGACGTTCACGGACGTTAGATATGGGCCCTGTCTATTATCTGAGACCACTTTGGAAAGGATCCGGCAATAAATTTGGGACGTAATGTGGTACCTACCCGGTAGTTTGACCACGAATTTGACCTCCAAGGTCAAAGGTCACGAGATAGTTCACGGTCACGGACGTTAGTTATGGGCCCTGTCTATCATTTTAGATAACTTTGGAAAGGATCCGGCAATACATTCGGGACGTTATGCGGTACCCCGTCCTTTGAACTCGAATTTGACCTTGAAGATGACCTTGAATATGACCTTGAATATGACCTTGAATATGAGTCTTATATGTGTCAAATACCATTGAATGCTTACATAATTTCCGTATAGAAATCTAGCGACAAGCCAGATATTTACCAACCATTAAAGGCCAATGGTTGGAAGCATATCATATCGCCTCGGGACCATCTGTCCGCGTCGAACTAAAATTCCGCTGATAAATTCTATATAAACTTCACGGAACGTGGAATTTTCTCCACAATATGAACTTCGGTAGTGGGCGGCGCCCCAGCGAAGCGGGTTTACATAGATGGACGGATTCCAGAGGAGGGGCCAGCCGCCAGGCGGGCCATGGCGCCCTTGGGCCACTCGAACTTGAGACGCGGCACTCGGCGGGGAGACCCGTTAACCGGAGAGGGCAACTTCTGACGCACCCTGAGGGGCAAACCTGGTTATCGACCCGGTTGAGGGGGCACTCTTGACGCCAATGAGGGGCATCTTGCCGCCTGAGGGGACACTCTGGCCAGTTTCTAGGTGGCACTCTGGCTCGCCTGAGGGGGCACTCGACTTTGGGCCGCCTGATGGGGCAATCTGGGTCAAGGCGCCATTGAGGTGTGGCCCTCTGTCGACTCTGAGGGGGCCCTCTTGCCGCCTGATGGAGAGGCACTCCTAAATGCCGCCTGAGGGGGCACTCAGAGGGTACTCCAGGCCGCCTTGGGGTCACCGTATATGGCCGCGCATGAGGGGCCCCCGGCCGCCTGGTGGGTACCCTGTGTGGATCTACCTGGACGGGGGAGGAGGGGTGACCCTGGGTATGGACCCACCCATGGGAACCCCCTACCACTGCGGAGTGCTAGGGATTTGATAACTCGGGACGCCGATCCCCCCGGAACCGGCACCGCCGGAATCGAACCGGGGCCGCCGCGTGGGCAAGTCCCGAGGACATACCACGGAGCTACCGGTTACGGAAGGTGCACACCAACGCAGGCGCGGAAATCCAGAATTTTCGGTCAGAGGGGGGGGGGGGCGCCAACCAATACAACAAAGTTGCGCCTCCGGGTCGCGACCCTACGGGCGGCCCGCCATCATGATCAAAGACCCGGTTCACTGGGGGGGGCGCGCGGCCCAAAAAGCGCGCACCCTGGATCCGCCCCTGCCAACCACATGCAAAGTTACACCCATGCATGTAATGCAATCGTGCAAGTTTTGGATGTTTTTATGTTTCATCATTTCTCGATACAAAATGACTGCAAAATAGACATGTTTAGGCCAACCGCCGCCATTTGTTACGTTATGACGTCAGGGACGAATGTTGCGCACGAGCCACTTCTTTGACGCATTGAAGTTTCTTGTTTACGTTGATTTCTATGCTCTTGCAACATTCGCGGGCGTCCACCTTTCATTTATCCATATAATAGCTGGGTAGCGTTTATTGTTGACCATATTTCGTCCTGTGATAAGTGGCCGACGGAAGTGAATTGAGAACATGAGCGATTGAAAATCACTTAGAGCTGTCGGTATTTTATATGGAAGCCAATAGTCGGATCTTTGCTATTCGGTGGACGCAATGTGAGACCGTTGTGATGTTTAGATTGAGGTGTGAAGCATATTAAGTGCAAGAAAAAAAATTGTGGATGAACCAGCTGGCTTTTATAAAAGAAAATGACCTGATGGAAAGTGAAGTTTTGAATGTTATTGGATCAAGCCTTCCCAGAATGTCAACAAGACCTCATATGCCCTTTGTTTCAAACTCTCATGCCATTAGGCAAGAGATACAAAGGTTTGAAAGTGTTCATCCATCTATATATGCTATATATGACTTGATTGAACATGTTCAAGACCCTGCATTAGCTCAGCAGATTCGGGAGCATGTTGTGTGTATCGAAGGTAAGCTGAATGACACCAGTTAGAGTCAAAGGGCCTGTTTCTGTCGCACCTCTAACATCCTTAAAGTTGCTCCCACTTGTTCCAGTCGTATTCCTTAACACAGAGCAGTTGCAGTTGAAGCAAACTTAGAGGAGGTTAGAGACGGTTAGAGGCGGTTAGAGCGTGGTTAGAGGTGTGGCGGGAACAGGCCCAATGTGTGTCCTGATTACATTACTTGATTAGACTAGGGTGAACTATACCATAAGGGTAAACATGCCTTGAGATCTCATAGTGGTAGTGTGGATTTATATATTGATTTGAACTAAAACTGAAACACTAAACCACCAACACTATCCATAAAATGTCCTCCATTAAGCCATGCCTGACCTGATGGTAGTTTACTATAGTTGGATTTAAGTGTGTCATTGCAATGACATCAGACATGACAATACAATGTTGTGCTTGTTTTTGTTCACTGATCAAACTTTCCATTTGGAACTTTAATCACCATTCCTAACCCTCTCACTGTCATGACACCCATTTAGTGCTTAATTATTGCAGCAGTTGAGGCTTTACAAAGCCTGAAATCTCCAACATTGGTAGGTCACTTTGGAACAGCTTTCAAGTCTGTAATAAGATTGACAATGTGGATGTTCCCATTGATTTTTATCTATTTTGCATACCTTACACACACACTGTACGAAAATGGCAACCCACTGGAAATAATGGGTACCTACTGGTAATTTCCTTCATGGTTAAAGGAAGGTCATTGTCAAAGGATACATAGTAAAAGCAAATGAGAACATGTTTTGGAGTATAATGTAGGACTCAATAGTTTTAGCATTCTTGAAGCATAAAGATATTAACATCTCAGATGCTAACTAGACTGGATTTTGTTCTACTTCATCAAATCTTTGCAATGCTTTTCAATTCCAAATATGATAAACAGTATTATTTCGGTATGTGTAGGTTAAAGCAGCAGACAGTGACATCACACCATAAAAATTATCATCAATAACAATTTTCACTACCTACCCACACTTGTATGCTCACATAATTATACCTGTGTACACATATGTGCAACACTCACATTATTTTTCCTCTTGATTTACATTTGTAAAGTGAAAATGTAGATACCTTGTTTGGATGCTGACTGATACCAGGTTGTCTAGAAAATAGTTTGTGAATGACTTAACTAGAATGTGTGGTAGGCCTTATTGATGGTGTTTGTTCATTTATAATTATATGCTTTTATACCAACACATGTACCAGAGGCACCTACATGCATGAGACTCATGACTCTCATGAGCACAGTTGGATAGGTTTAGAATCCTCTTCTATTTGTGAAAGATGATTGACTAATGCTGGTATATACTAAATAAAAAGCTGTTAACTGAGCATGATATGCTCTTCAAAGGACAAACCTTCCAGCCTCCCTAAATCTCACACAAAAATCATACTTAGTCATTTGCTCCACATGTTTTTCTTGTTTAAAGTAGACCACCTGGTTGTCACAATATCTTCTTAACATATTTTGCCTATCACACATCCCAACTTCTATGCAGCATGATTCTGTATTATAGCCACTCTATTCATAGATAACTAAGTATCTATGGCTTAATTGCTATCATTGTTTGTTTGGCTTGATCACACTTTTTGTTTTTCCACAATGCTGGTTCACCTGTGTGTTTTGTGTTGTTTTTTGGACTCGTCTGGTTGCTCTTTCCTCTCAGAGTCTCAGAGATGACAATGTGAGGCATTGTCCTAGGATTGGGTATTTTGGGTGTAAAGCAGCACCCTTCAAAAATCATATTCCACTCCTTTTGCAGAATGTGAAGTGCTATTTTCCACTGTTTTTCACTTATGAGATTATTGTATCACTCATTTATTTTAATATGTAAAAAGCAAAAACATTGATCAAGTTTTGTTTTAACAAGATTGGTAAACTCATTAAAAAGGCTCTTTTGAGGTATAATTTTCCACCCTTTTTTCCTGATTTTCAGTCTGAATTTTTATCTCTGCACCTTGGCTCTAAAGTAATCCTAGGACACTGATGTGAGGATAGCAATGGTGCACTCCTGGTCACCTGATCACGGGTGGCAATGTACACAAATATGATGTATACTTTATGACCGGGCGTCGTCACCCGGACCCCGTTATCTGGCTGCCTGACCACTGAACTGACCATGCTGTGTACCGCTTGTCCACAGACTCGTTCGTCAACAGCCAGGAATGGACGCTGAGCCGGGCCGTGCCCGACCTGCGGCTCGGTATCGTCGGCAGCCTCAGCTCGGGCAAGTCGGCGCTAGTGCACCGCTACCTGACCGGCTCCTACATGCAGGAGGAGTCGCCAGAGGGCGGCCGCTTCAAGAAGGAGATGGTGCTCGACGGACAGAGCTACCTGCTGCTCATCCGAGACGAGGGCGGCCCACCGGAGCTCCAGGTCAGTCCTCAGTCACAGTCAGGGCGAGGGCGGCCCACCGGAGCTGCAGGTCAGTCCGCAGTCACAGACGGAGCTGCAGGTCAGTCCGCAGTCACAGTCCGCAGTCACAGTCGGGGCGAGGGGGCGGCCGCCGGGAGCTGCAGGTCAGTCGCAGTCACAGATGGGAGCTGCAGGTCAGTCCACAAGTCGGGCGAGGGGGCCCGCCGGAGCTCGCAGGTCAGTCGCACTCGCAGTCACAGACGGACTGCAGGTCAGTCTCGTCACAGACGGATGCTCCAAGTCAGTCCGCGCCAGTCACAGACGGAGCTGCAGCATCCGCAGTCACAGTGACCAGCGGAGCTCCAGGTCAGTCCTCAGTCACAGGACACAGACGGAGCTCCAGGTCAGTCCGCAGACACAGTCAGAACAGGTGACACAGGGCCTGTTGGAGAGTTGGCAGTCCAACCCGTCCTGTGGTGCCTTTCTGAACCTATGAGCTTTAGGTGGAGATGGTGTCCGTCTATGATCCTACGACTTACACGCGATCACCCTGGATCCCCGTGAAAACGTCTGCATTTCCGGGGGAAGTAGGTGAGTTAATGACATTTAAGCTTCCGACGTTTTTCGGTAGAAGCCCTCAGATGTGTAGCTGTCACTATATGCTTTGTAAAACAATAATGATGTGTTTATGCTACATAGTACGAGCTGATCGGACTGCGAACTTCGCCGGACATGCTGTGCGATATAGAGACCGGAATGCGGGTTTTGTGGTATGAGGCCGGAATGCCGGTTTTGCAGCCGTGGTTTGCTATGCCCTCTCCACTGTACTGCAGTGCACAGGACACAGTGCGCCGCAGGAGTCGGGTCTACGCGGCAGAACCGGCGGCCATGGGCGTCGCGGGGCTGCAGGTGACGCGTATGTCCGGCATTCTCTGGCACTCAGCTGACACAGACTCAAATAGACTCACGTCAGTCTGACGGCGGCACGCAAAACGACGATGACATTGGCGGCGACGGGACGCCTTGAAGCTGGAGTCAACTGTCAAACTGTCTGCGAGTGACGTGCAGAAAAAAGGCCTGGGTTCCTTCAAGCGACCAGACTGGTGGTGGAAATCAAGGCAGCTGTCAATTTGATATTTACTAGGCCACTCCGTTCTACGGGTTTGATGATCAGGAATCAGGATGGTAGGTAGTTCTGACCGACGGTCAGACCTACCATCCTGATCATCAAACCCGTAACCGTCATTGCGTTTACATGAGCTTGTACCGAATCAGCGGTACAGAACGATGGAAATTAAGTGGAGGGTATTATTTTTCGGGGCGTGCCCACTTTGGCTTTAATCTATCGTGTTACGCAGCTTGACTGTGGTATGTGTTAGGAATGCTGGTATGCGTGGGGCGGCGTTCCGACTCCACCCGAGGAAGCGCAGACAGGGAAGGCTGGCAGTTGTGGAGTCAATAGTAAGCCATTGATGCTAACCCCGGCGACGAAGGCAGCCATTGAACGTGGCACTCCTGGACAAATAGCGACATCTGTTTGTTGATCCTGTACTTCGCCCTGTTAACTGCCGCGGTGGCATTCATTGTTTATCGGGGAATGCAACCGCAAACACTCCCGAGCCGTGCTTTTTTCGTCAGCCTGTTGACAATATCACTATAGGCATTGTTTGTGACAAGCCGTTAGTGCGGCGTGAAACTGTGCACATTGCCATGTTGCACATTGCTATGTTTCCTTCAAAGTTGTGAGGAGCGAGTGACAAGGAAAATGCAGTAAGGGAAGGAAGTGGCTTTTTCTGAGATCATGCTGTATTGTGGAGGGCGCATCAACAGTCGCAGGCATTCGGCCTTCATTCGCCGCAGGCTTTCGGCCTTCATGCGCCGCTGGTTTGTGGCGTGACAGAATACTGTATGGGCGCAAATTGACCAAAAGTGTCGGCGCGCCCTTAAACCCCAATAAACAAACAAAGAATATTTGCTGTAAAGCGACGTTTATTCACTGAGCGGATTGTGATGCAAAAGGCTTGCTCGTCTCCGCCCTGAATACGGGCGGGCCAATCATCAACGCTACAAAACTGCGTCAGATGCTTGCTAGCTGATTCACAAATTTTCTTACGTACCTAATATTGATAAACATCTTGAAATAAATCGTTAATAGATTTGCCGTTCATTTTCCCGTAGAATTTAAAGCTTATATCGTTTTTAAAAGCTATCGTTTTTAAAGCTGTCTTGAAAATGGACTTGGATCAGCCTTTTGTTGGCAATCACCGTCAGAATATTCCAGCCTCTGTTTAATAATCATCCTACGAATTTCCATTGATAAAAAAGTGTTTCTTTGCTCTTATACATATTTGTTTATTTCCGCCAAAAATTGCATTGACTTCGTATTATTATAATTCTATTCCAGACACCGCCGATGTCACATTTTGTTCATTTTTTACCAATGTGGATTGCTGATATTTTTATGAAGACCACATTAAAGCAGTGGTTTACTTCAATGTATGTTTTTTTAGCGAATTCCCGACATGTCTTCTTTCCTTAAACAATATTTAGGCGTGATATCGAATTTCCGGAATTTTAACTTTGAAACTTCATTTGGGTATCATAAAACGTTATCCATACTAAATAAGTGTGCGCATTGCGCACTGATTTTTTTTCTCGTGGAAGCCCTTTGGAACTATTATCGGTTCTTAAGTCTACCATTATCATTCTTAAGCCATTTGCTCATGCGTTATTTGTGTAGGTAATTATTCATGGTATGAAAGACAGGAATTGTCACCCGTGATCCCTTCAATGCCATCGATCTCACCTGACATTCCTGGACACTCCTGATATCATTATACCGCTGGTTAAAATGGCAATATCTCATACTTCTATCACATTGGCACTCCGCTGTCGCCCCACTCCTCTCCTTTCTCACCACTCCCCTGGCACATTGAGCTTACCATCGAAGCGTCAAACTCAGCCCTCATCTGTCCATTGTCTCTGTGTCGTGGCGGAAGATTCAGATCGGTGGCCGGCCGGCGCCCGCTTCGCAGCCCGCTGTTGCGTAGGTGCCGCCTGTTTGAAACGTCTGCGCGCGTGTGTGTAGAGTCCGTGTGTGGTCACATTGAACAGTCAGACTGCGGGGACGCGGCGGGGACACCAGGCCCGGCTGGAGCACCGTCCGGACTGCATGCTCCGCCTCCGGCCCGTTTCGGCGGCGGATCGGCGGCCGCGAACTGTATACAACTCCCCCGGGCCGGGGTCTCACCGACCAGACCGTCCTGCACTGTCCACCCGGCAGCCCCGTCCCCACACTGTCCACACCGGCCAGCCGTCCCACACTGTCCACCCGGAGACCGTCTGCACTGTCCACTCAGGCCACGACCCGTCCACATTACTGTCCACACCGGCAAGCCCCGTCCACACTGTCCCCGGCCAGCCCCGTCTGCAACTGTCCACCCGGCCAGCCCCGTCCGGCACTGTCCACCCGGCAGACCGTCCTGCACTGTCCCTCCCCGCGGGCCACGCCCCGTCTCCACTGTCCACCCGGCAGCCCCCGTCCCTCCACTGTCCCCGGCAGACCCCGTCCACATGTCCACCCGGCAGACCCGTCCTGCACTGTCCACCCGGCAGCCCTCCTCCACTGTCCACGGGCCAGCCCCGTCCCACACTGTCCACCCGGCCGACCCGTCCCAACTGTCCACCCGGCCAGACCGTCTGCACTGTCCACCCGGCCAGCCCGTCCTCCACTGTCACCGGCCAGCCCGCCTTCCACTGTCCACCGCAGCCCGTCACACTGTCCACCGGCAGCCCGTCCCCACTGTCCACCGGCAAGCCCCGTCTCCATTGTTCCACCACCCGGCCAGCGCCGGTCCCACACTGTCACCCGCAACCAGCCCCGTCCCAACTGTCCACCGGCAGCCCCGTCCTGCACTGTCACCCGGCCAGCCCGTCCTGCACTGTCACCGGCCAGAACCGTCCTAGCACTGTCCACCCGGCCAGCCCGTCCTCCCTGTCCCGGCCAGCCACGTCCACACAACTGTCCAGCGGCCCAGCCCCGTCCTGCACGTTCCACCCGGGCCCCGTCCTGCACTGTCCACCTGGCCAGCCCCGTCCCAACTGTCCACCCAGGCCCCGTCCCACACCGTGTCCCGTCCTGCACTGTCCACCTGGACCAGCCCCCGTCCTGCACACCGTAACCACCCGGACCAGCCCCGTCCCACACCGTGTCCACCCGGCCAGTCCCGTCCCACACCGTGTCCCGTCCACCCGGCCAGCCCCGTCCTGCGTTGCGTCCCGTCCCCGGTCTAGTCTCACAAACTCGGCGATCGCAACCCATGTATGCATGCATGCATGTCGTCCCCGAATTTCTAAATAAATTGATGGCGGCGGGACGTAGGGCTCCATCAATGCTTTGAGCTTTCTATTATCGTTAGGTCTCGTCGCACACCCTCGGTGGTACTGCAGGTCACCGTGTGTCCCGCGCCCGCCACTGTCTGGTACTGCAGGTCACCGTGTGCCCCGCCCCCTCCACTGGCTGGTACTGCAGGCCACTGTGCGTCCCGCCCGCCACTGGCTGGTACCGCAGGTCAACGTATGTCTCGCCGGATGGGCTGTCCGACCAGATGAGGTCATGCCCTGCTCATTGAGAGATTGGGATGCGGTCCCCGACTGGCGGTCTGTGGCAATACGGTGACCGCACTGAGATCATGGCTTCACAGCGTCCAAATCCTGCATCCTGCTGGGATTTACAGGCTTGGACGACCTAACACTTCTAAATTTGATACGGTTGTGGGCTGTGGCTATTGCAAATGCTTTCTTCCGGATTATATTTTTGGATGGGTTGAATCACAGATCACAGCAGAGTGCAGAGCTACAGCTGTTATCAGTAGGTCTACTGTTATCTGTGGTTGAACACATGACTCATGCGTTGTCAGCTGCCAAAACTTGGCCGTGTATTTGTGAAACACACGGATGTTTCCTGTTATTTCAAAGGTGGCGCGTCGTTGGCTTTAATGGCTTCCTGGGAGAGCAGAAGTGTCGAACGGGGACGATCCGTTCCCCTCCGCCAATGTGACGATCTCGTAAGAGGCGATCGTGCTGCTTCGTTATGGATTGTTGCAGTTTGGTCTCGGTCTCGGTCCCTCTGCTCTGCCGGGCAGCGGCGGATCCAGAACGGGAGTTGGGGGGGGGGGAATTTCAAAAAGCCTCACACAATTCTGAAAACGTATCGTATTACGCTTGCTTATGCATCGGTAGCTGATGTAAAGCAAACTTTCCTTAGTAAAAGTTGTTTAGATATCCTCCTATATCATGAAATGTGTCTTTTTGGGGCCGCCTTTCGGACCTTTTTTTTGGGGGGGGTCAATGGCCTTTTGCCTAACCGTGATCCGCCTCTGCTGCTGCGTCAGTACGTATTGGTCATAGAGGATTATGATTCATGACTGACTCGACGGACCAACCTATTCACGGTATAGCGATATTATGTGTCGCAGTATATGCTATGTTCATAATCGATGTACCGCCCATTTTTGATACCATTTCTACCTAAAACCTAATACATTGACGACAGTTTCGGGCTCGTTGCTACTCAAAATTATGAACTGACCTAGATATTTCCATGTCACCACAGTTAACATGTCGTCGCGGCTCCTGCGGATATCCGCTTTCCTTGACCACTGGTCTCCTTGATCTTTGTCAGGGCCTGGTTAATGTTGAGACGATTGTCACAGGTCCGGCTCTTCCTCCGGCTGTCCCCCCCTCCCCCTCCTGGGTTCCGGGGTGGGTACCGCGCGCCGAGTGCTGGGTTATCGTTGTTCGTGATGGACGGGCCAATGTAAACATGACGTAGCGCTGACGCCGGCTCAGCTCAGTGAGAAGTTGGCGCTGATCTGAACGACTGATGATTGCAATTGACACGTCTCGTATGATCGTGATCGTTGGGATTCGTTTGATACATGAAATATTAAACCGAAAGTTGCAGTGAACATTGCAAAACCCAAATGATTGAAATGAAGTATTCATAAATTACCCCCCCCCCCCCAATATGTGTCAGGCGTTGAAATACACAGCTGCGCCATCGGACATTTCATATCTGATTTTATCGGAGCTGATTTCGTATTTCAGAATATAGCTTCCCATCTCGCCATCAACAATGATGCTCCTGTTTGCAATGTTTGGTGGCGTGCTCTGACGTCTTCGACTCCTACGTGTTATCAATGATGACATCAGCTCTGATGACTCCAGCCACCATGTTACTCTAGCTGCTGGAAACTTTCCGTCCCGCTGTGGCCTAACTGCAGTGTCAGTTCTGCTGAACACCGTATAGCCTGGCCTGTACAGCAGCCAGCCGCACAAATACGCTGTGGCCCTGCTGTAACTATGGAAATGATAAGTTTGTCGCCGCCCTGTCTCTTTAGTTAATGGGTGGGCAGTGACTGTGCACGACGACTCAGGCACATGCACAACACAAACAGTGACATAACCTTGGTTCTTTGATGGTCCAGCTGGCCTGCAGCATTCCTCTCTCCCTTGCAAAGGGTACCAGCATACCACACAGTCACAGAACACCCCGTCCCCATTCCGTGGTTATCAGCCGGGCGCCCCGGGGGAGTCGACTCCAGTCCAGAGTGCAGCTCACACGCATATGCACACGACGCACAAGTAAGACATGCCGTTCTGGCTTAGATATGCAGTATTAAACAGTCTGACGCGTGTCAAATGCTTTTCAGTGGACCGACAGGTTACATGGGTCTGTTTAACCCGGCAGTCACTGGGGTATTTCTGTAACACGAGTGAACTGGGGGAGCTTTTTTTTAGCCCCCCACTTGTGATGTTCGGAACCATGTCAGCGATCGCGCTGAATCAAACGGCAATCGATAGCACCAAGACATTCATCGACTAAAATAATTTATGTTGCCATTAGAGGTCAGTGGTGAGTCAAGGATCAGGTCAAGGTAAAATTTACGAGGACAAAATTGATATAGACATTGATTTTCCATTCAAGTAAGTTGGCGTCTGCAACAATGATCACTGCCAGAATGATCTCTCAATGCATGACACACATACATAATGAGAATGGGGATTTTGGCATAATGTCAAGGTCAAGGTCTGTATTCGTACACATCACGGTCACTAATCAAACAATTATAACGAAAGTCAATTGCAACACATGTTGTACATCTATTTTTATACGTGTAGCGAACGAAATTGATACTCACTTTTTTACAACACTGCTTAAGGTTAGTGAATGAGGGTCAAGTAAAGGTAAATTCATCGTGCCACATAAAGGAAAATTTGGAATTGATTAATACAGTAAATTCAATTTACATTTGTCTAGACCGGTTTGTCGCAGGAAAATAATGTGCTCTTTATTTGTCTGTATCTGGTAAAAACGGACAAAATGCAATTCAAAATTTGACGTCGGAGTTACCCATACTTAGATTCATCACTCAGTCGGAAAATTAACTAGATATCATTTTGAAATTTGGTATAAGTTGATTGGAATATGTATAACGTATTATACATATTTCCGCGCTTTTTTGAATTATCTTAAAAAGTTTTGATTTTTTTGTCGTTTTTTTCAAAAAAAGTAAATTTTTGAAAATTTTGGGGTCAAAAATTCACATTTGTTCTATAAATCTGAAGAATAGCATATTGGTAGCCCTTGACTTTTGTAGTTTCTCCTTTTTTTTTCGGATTCCATTTGTCTATTAATGAATTCGTTACAAGTCTCCTAAGTTTGGCTGAATTTTGGTGTACAAATCAAAAGTGATTTATGGGTTGTCGTCACTGTAACGTTAGCTTTATCTCCAAAAAAATTATACGAAATTAAATAAAAAAATGCAACAAGGGTGTGCAAATAATGCTCGATCGGACTAGAAGTTTGGCGTCGATAGCTGCAATGTTTCGTTAGATATTTTAGATATTCCTCAGGGGGGCTAAAAAAAGCCCCCCCCCCCCCAGTGACTCGCGGGTTAAAGTTTCAGACGATCGAATTTCGGGTATGCGTGTTTTATGCGTGATAGTTGCTCTATCTTGATACTTGATAGGAGGTGCCTGAAGTCATTGAATATTTGATATAATTCTGTATAAACTTGCCATTCTAATTCATGTACTCTCGTCTCACGTGACCGGTATAAATGTAAACGTACAGTGTATACCATATGTTCTGTCCACTTCAACGACACCACCTTTTTCTCTGTCTCTGTCTGTCTGTGCTGCACGCAGTGGAATCCAATGCAATTACTATAGCCCTTGCCCCCAGTATCAGGGGCGAGGGCATACAATATACATAGTTTCATTTTATATTCAATATCGCACGGGAATTACACATGTATGCTACATATATATTTGGTCTTCTGAAAGTTGCATGTTTTCAAATCATTGCAAGTTGCAACATTCCTTGACCGACTGGTTGGCTTCTGGAAACCTTACAGCTATCTGTTGTTGTTTTGTTTTTCTTCATTTGTGCCTTTTACATGCCGATACAAATCAAATGTGCTGGTTAATACGTCATGCCAGTTAGAAGGAAACGATCCTTCAGTCGCCTGACAACGCTAAAATATCATACATCATTTAGCTCATTTGCTTAATCAGGCTTAGACGAGTGTAGACTTTGGCATTTATAACACGAGACGTATTTGTATAAATGTGTTGCGGATAGATGCGGATTGAGCTCGCTCGCTGGTTTGGATAAACATATTTTGCTACTCATGTATTTCTTATACAATTTCCATTTTTATTTCGATGCCTGCTTATCGCCCACTAGGTCTACCACATGTCAAAACTTGGCAGGCTATTTTCCGACTAGTTTCTTTGAAATGACTTCCAGTCGTTTGTCGTCCGAACTCCGGAAAGCGAGAACAGGTGCGGCCTTCTTCTCAGCATTTTCCCAGTGTCAACCCGCGACTGTGCGAGGGCGGTTGATTCCGCCCCCGCTAGGTTTTCAGGAGTAGCGCAAAACGGCGGCCGCAGCGCGCCAGAATTTGTCCATATTTGGGCATCAATTACACCACTTTGGAAAGGTTTTGACTGAGGTCACCTCAGGTCGGGTACAAGTCCATGTCAAGTGAACCTCATCATTCAAAAATGTTTTGCGTTCGTTGCCAGACGCCACAGTCGCTTTATTTTTTCGAAGCAAGGTTTGTGAGAACTTGCAGGAGTTTCAAAAATAACAGTACCTAAATTCGTTTATCTGGAATGTTTCTGTATCGGTGAGCTAAAAGTCAGGTCAATTTCTGACCTCGCCATTATAATAGTGAATTTGGGAAAATTAGCAAATGCTTCCTTTCAGAAATATGCTTGGATCAGGCACTTCTTTAGAATCATGCTGATTATTAGGCTATTCTAACATGAATTAAAGGGTGGGCATTGTTGCTCGATAGTGAGTTTTCAGATATCTGATAGTCATCTCGAGGTCATCAGCAAATTATTGTAATAAACTCTTGATAGAAAGAGATAGAGACGGATAGTTAGTTGACACTCCTATGTGATTCGTCTGTCTGGCCGGGCGTTGCCATATGCAACATGAACTATCCATGGCACAAAAATGACTTCGACTGAGTTCAAAATTTTGGAAGTTGACTTAAGGTACCGTAAGTATATGTTTAAACGTGATATCATGAGAAAACAGAATGGGCGTAAAAATAGTTTTACCCTATCTTTCGTAGGTGCAGCTATTCAGAAAACTGTTTTGCTAAAAACAGTATTTTTGAACCTTTCATGATCTGGCTACAATTTGATTGAATGTCCATTTTGAGGACACTGGTGCGATTGCAATTTCAATAGCTATCCGATTGCTCTCTAATAGTTTGCTCTAGCTATAAATAGTTTCCAGATAATTGGGGGTTCTGGGAAGAGTCCTAAAGAGTCTAAAACCGAAATTGACTTTTTGGTGATAACTGGTGACCTCAATTGTGACCTGATCCAAGAAAAAGACTGAAACTTTTCTGAATATGAGGCTTGCCTAGAGCTATCCAACTGCGTTTCACCGTATGTCGCTAAGTTGCGTAGTTTCTCGAGGATGACTCGGGGGGGGGGGCGGAAATCCCCCCTGCAGTTCGTGTACGGCGCGAACCTGCAAGTGGACGCGGGTTACCCTATTCCCTGCGGGAGGCAGATATTCTGCCCCCGGTAGTTTTCGCACCGTGCTTGTGAACCATTACGTTAATTCGTCCTGTGAAACTTTTCGGACTTTTTCCTAAATATGATAGTGACGCATGTTCTGTGAAATTTGAAAAAATCGGATAACGGATGGACACCGCTGAGTCCTGCGAGCTGGGCGGGAGGGTGGTAGTGTGGCCAGCAGGAAGGCGGCTACCAGGGTCATGTTTTTTGAGGAAGATCGTTGTCTTAAATGCTGGGTGTGCGGCGCATACTTCGTTGCTAGTTTGCGTGGAATAAGCGCGTGCAAAACTAAGTCGATGTTTGCAATTATACATATGGATTATACATATTTTTTGGGCGAGGCGCACTCAGGTTACATAAATGGGAAGGCGATATTCTCCGCAATTTTGGCATCTTAAAAAAGGAGAAGATGTAAAGGCTTTCTGCACATGTGCCGCCCGTTTTTACCGTGAATCCGCTATGCACATATTTGTTACATTAACAAATTACAAGAACAAAGCCCACAGTGAGTGTCTCACGTCCCAAACATAAGGAAAATGCACATATTTTTCATCACAAATTCTCCCCATTTATTTTATCCCTGAGTGGCCTAAGATTGTTTCGTTTTTTGTACTTGTCTCTTTCACAATTTAAGAACATGACATAGAAGCTCAAAAATCGTTTTTTGCAATGCAAATCGGTCCGAATCACATGGCCACAATGTCTTTCAAAAAAACACCCCAATTTTCGTATTTTTGCCCCCCCCCCATTTTAGAGCAAAAAAGCAATTTCTTGGATCCAAAACGAAAGATTTCGTCACGACGAAGCGAAATGGTTTTGGGCTTAATTAAAATTTCGGCGAGCGGTCTTCCAGATCATCTGGGGGGGGGGGGCGGAATCTGCCCCCCGCAGGTTAACGTAATTCTGGCCGCCCGCAGGGAATAGGGTTAAGGCCCGTGGGGCGTTTAGACAACACCTCTAAGGGCAGTGTCTCTGTTTTCGGCACAGGTGTTCGGGCATCAATCACCCACATTGTGTGAAATTCTTGACGTCGTGTCATCTCAGGCCAGGTCACGTGACCCCAACTCCAAGAGATTGCGATCATACCACAGCCACACTTTGTGCCAATCTGTTTCAAATTTACATAATTTAATAAAGTCATATCTACATATAATTCGTTTATCTATGATTTTTGTATATCGGTGATCTAAGGTCGGGTCAATTTCGTGAACTTTGCATTATAAGTCGATGGGGAAATACTGAAATGCTTCCGATTCCGAGAATACGGATGATATCAGTCCAATGCCTTCTGGATAATGTTATCATATACCAATGTTGATGACCAAGGTGCAATTGGTGTTCAGTGACCCCTACAGGGTCACTGAACTTGAGTCTAAACTATTGACATTAGCTAAACTTTGAGGACACTTAGTGCGATTTCATTTTAGAGCTTTCGAATGTTTTTTTTTTCTCGTTTGTTCTTAGCTATCACAGTTCCCGATATTTAGGGGGTTTCTGGAGCTAAGTCCTAAAACTGGAAAAACTGACCTTTGGTAACCTCTGGTGACCTGAGCCCAAAACTGTCCGAAATAGTTTCAATGTAATTTTTGGCGAACTTTCAAACGTTTTTTTTTTTATTATTTCTTTTTGTCTACGTCCCAGTAGCTGAGTTCACGGGGGCGTCGAAACGACCCCCCCTCGCAAGCACAGCCAAGGTGGCGCCGAGCACCGGCACGGCGCGGGTTAATATCGCCGTGCGCCTCGCAGGCAGAGAAGCGGATCGTAGTTTGTCGTGAAGTGGAATGGTATCTGTATCGAAGAGTCAAGACTCGTGCCTTTGCGCGTGGTGACATTGTTTCGGGCGTCGCATTAAACCGCCTCGTCGAGCGATGGAATCGGTTGTTACCGCTTGCTGCGGTTGCTGCACCGGGCGCGCCGTTCAGCCAGAAGCAGACTGGTCTGTGTTCTGAGTATACATCCGCGGTGCGTCTGTGCCGCGCGTGGGGTGGCGCGTGGTTCATTCGGCGGCTCACTGACGAAACAAGCTCCTGAGTCCGGGCTGGGATGGTCCGTTCGTCGCGCAGAGGCCAGTGCGTCGCATCACTCTCCTTCTCGGACGGAGAAACAAATGCGGCCGTTAGCGTCAGCATCGGGTAGCAGTGTCTGCCTGTCTCGTCTGATCGGTTCTCCCGGTCACGTTGTCGCAGGCGGTCCGTGTAACGTGCTCTGCCGCTGGGTTATTTACACAACGGCTGACTGCTTCGTGTCCGTGCGGTGACAATAGCTTTGGTCTGTTGGGATCAGTATCCGGTTGCTCATCTGAAGTCTTCGTCCGTGTAAGTCCAGGAGCAGTGTACCGTTCTGTTCGCCGGTAGTGCTCCCGCTGGTGGAATCCTTCGGTATCAACCTTCCGGTCGCCGTCATCGAACTGCGGACCGCTGCGGCCCTTCACCAGCTCTTCTCAGATCGTCAGCTGTCTTCACCAGCTCCCTGTCAGACCGAGCTGCCGGAGCGCCATCGAGCTGCCGGAGCGTCATCGAGCTGTCGCAGCTTCATCGAGCTGACAGAGCGCTGCAGCCCATCGCCAGCCGTCACCCACCGTCGTCAGCCATGGTAGCCGGCGCGTCGGCGGCCGCCGCCGTCTTCCTGATCGGTTCGCTGGTGCTGTTCTGGTTCTCGGTGGAGATCTACCTGTTCGCCAAGCGGGTGGCGCTGACCGTCACCATCATGCTGCGCCAGGAGCTGTTGCGCAGCACCAAGTACGAGTCGTTCTAGCTGCGTCGGCGGAGGTCGGCGGCTCAGACAATGTGACTGCCGCTCCTGCCAGTATCGGACCAAGCCTTACCGGACCGGACTGGACCACACCGCACCGGACTGGACCACACCGCACCGCACCGGACTGGATCACACCGAACCGGACTGGACCGCACCGGACCGGACTGGACCGCACCGCACCGGATCGGGTCGATCGCACCTCTTCAGCCTTCAATCGCCATGTGTGCCGGCGAAGATAATGCTTCTGAAAGAGAGCGCCGTCCAGCAGCTCGAGCAGCGCTGGTTCTGCGCGGGATGCTGGAAAATGAGTGCGGCGGGATGATCTGGGAGAAGTGAAACCACAGCAAGAAGCTGGGATGCCACTTTGGAGGACGGGTTTAGTGTACGGTGCTGGGTAATTGGGTATGCTTTCAGTTCTGGTTCTACAGCTAACTGAACATATCTTGTTAGTGGATATTGGTCTCATTTTTGTATCATGGCTCAGGACTCTATGGTAATCTCAGTGTTGTTTGTAAACATCATTGTCACTGCCGACTGCAAGCTGTTGCGTTTTGTTTATCGTAAGTGTATTGTCAATAAAACTGAGGAAAATATGCCGTGATTTTTGCATTGTCCTGACTGCAGACTGGTTATAGATTCAACTTTTTGGGGACGATTCATTCAATAATTATTTCGGAACATGAATAATTCATTCGCCGTTTGATTCATGGATAACAATCTCAATAAATTATTATTTCGGATTCAATTAATATATTTTTTATTAATTTGACGAACCTACGTAACAAACACTCACTCGAGCGCTGGAAGCTAAATCTCATTCGAGACGTTGACTATGAAACCGAACATAACAATGTACCATTTAGATAATCTGGTGACGGCAACAAAAATATAATATTAATATTTATGCATTAAACTTGTTTTTGTTTTTTATATCCAGAAGCATGAACAGCCCATTGTATTGTTGAAAGTTGTGTAATTCCGTGGGCCGATATTGGCCGATATATGCACACAGGTCGCAGACAGTTTTATTTGTAGATGTTAATGCTTGGTGGTACGTGCTAACTAGGTCAAGTCAGTGCTGGGTGCCTTATATTGGTTTGATTTGTTTTCTGTTAGATTTTCATGCCTTTCTCACCAGTTACTGGAAACGTAACCCGAGCTGTCCGCCCACTTTACCAAACATACAAGTTATAAACGCAGTATATCAAGAGCCGCTCTGGTCCAGACTTACAATATTTATATTCGACCCGTCCTTGATTGTATATGACGATATAAATGACGATCATCTTACCCTCCGAGATGCAGTACATTAGAGGAGACACGAAACAGAGAAGCCAGGCTTAACACAGGCCTTACCATGCAGTGCAACTCTACCGTCTGCGCCGGACTTGACGAGAGCGTGAATGGGAAACACCCTTAAACCGCCATGAAATGCATAATAAGCCCCTCCATTTATACAAACGACACTGCTCAATAAACATTTAGAAATGGCGTGTCCGGAATGCTCCGAAATGCAGATGATTGTTATTTTCCTCGTAACCGCACTACGAATCAACCATGTTCCCTGCCGTCCGCTCTGTGCCGTGGCATACGTATGCTTTATCATTACTGCAAATGGTTGAAGACATGATCCTGATGATAAGATGATCTCAACATAAGTGCTAGATTAAAATAGACGGTTCGAATGGACGCGATACGGGCGCGATATGGCCAGTTGTCGTTGCTTTTTGTACCGCTTATTAACAATTATTGTGATCTACAAATAGGACATTTAAACAATGGCGTGTATAGATTATTAATGGCAAGCGGACATTTCCTCGATAGTTACATGTAAGGGCTCGTAGTCGGAGGCTGGTATTTCTTACCAAATAAAATATCAATTTATGGTAATTCAGTGTCCCACAATTAGTTGATTTTTGGTGGGAAATGACACCTAACTGTGAATAATTTTCCACTCTTATTTTCCATTTTAGGAGTGAATTTCCACTCCTAAGTTATGAATTGTGATGTTGATTCTGACATCAATAAATATGAACTAAAATACATTATTTCAATGATAACTACTGCTTTTCATATTCAAAACAATAAACAATATCGTATCATTTTCTACGCAACTTTCCACTCTCATGGTCTTTAACCCGCGCGGCGTAGGGGGGGGGGGGTAAATATTACCCCCCTCACGTATTTCCGCAATAACTTGAAAACGGTAATAGATAACGACGTCAAAGTTTCAGTACCTTATCCAGCATCAATTTGACGTCTACCTAAAAAAAAATTCATCGAACAAAATTGAGAACTTTGGGAGATAATGACGTTTTGATGACGTCATGTCATGCCATTTTTGGTAATACGATAATAGCATGTTTGATGCCATCGTAGAAAACATAGCTTTAAAGCAAACTCGCAAACGCAAAAACTGTATAAGAAAGGAAATTTAATTTTCTACCGATTGGCCAATTTCGAATTTCCAATTTTTTGGATTTGACCCCCAAAATCCAAAAAACTGTTTTTTCAGAAAATTTCCCCAAAAAATGGAAAAATTTCAAAGGATCTAAAAAAACCGAAATTAATAATGAGAACCCAAGTGTAATGAATACCCAGACCGAATTTCAACGGAATAGCTTCGTTTTGTCAGTGACTGATTGCTCTCAGCATAAGTACGGTAAGACACATTTTCAAAATAACGTTTTTTTTTTTTGACTGATACAAGATATTATAAATGACATTTTTGTGTTGTATGAGAACAAAACTAACCTAGAAAACATGCATTGTTTATTTCATATTCGTCAGTTTTCAGTGTGTGACCCTAGATGACCTGATCTTGACCTTGACGGGTCAAGTTGTAAAAATGACTGTTTCTATCGATTTTTACGTTGCAAAATACCCCTAAAAACATGTTCAAGGCTTATTTTGACCTCTTCGTGACAGTGACCTTTTGTGACCTGACTTGACCTTGACATTTGCATGCCAATTTCACTTACTTAAATTGCAAATAGAATGTCTATGCACACCTTTTGAGAGCTGTTATGTGTCATGGACAGTCTAATCAAAGATTTGAATTGAAAGTATGACATTAACTCAATTAACTCGGAACTTTCCATGTGTGAACCTGACCGTGGACCTTACATTTGACCTAACTTGAAAAAAATTCGGGTATGCATTCGATCGTTTCAGTTGAGAGCTTTCGATCGCGCGCCCATTGCGCGTCTCGCTGCGGTGTATTAATTCGGGAAGATAAGAGGGGTAAAAAAAAAATATTACCCCCCCTACGCCGCGCGTTCGGCGAGAGACCCCTACGCCGCGCGGGTTAAGGCTCAAATTTTCCACTCTGACACCCAAGCCCGTGTGGAATCTTGGGACATTGGTAACTTTGTTTAGCTTTATTACTGTTGACCCTACGTGCTCAGTATATGTCGAGGTGATACATACCGTGCATAGTTTGAGCTATGTAATCGGCACATCCGTTTGTTTATGTATTGAAGGCTACGGTAATGCGTCATTTACCACACTGCGTTGTAGAAAGTGTTGTCACGTGCTGTATTGAGAGGCTGACTGTGTTTTTCCTCTCCGCAGTTCTCCACATGGGTGGACGCAGTCATATTCGTCTTCAGTTTGGAAAACGAGAGCAGCTTCAACGCCATCTACCATTATTATAGCAAAATGAACTTCTTCCGGAATACTGCCGAAATTCCCATAATTTTAGTTGGAACGCAAGGTAAGAATTAGTTAGTTTTAATTCAAATGCATGGCTAAATGTGTGTTTAGAACATGTTTTCTAATAAGAAGCGTAATGCGAATGTACATTGTACATATTGGGTATGTGGGATGTAATTGTTAACACAGACGTGTGTTCCGCATTTCGGCGATATCGCGGGCCGTGTCATCGTTCCCTCCTTACACTTTGAGTGATCTCTGTTTGTTCAGCGGATGATCTTCTTACTGAGATAGTGGCCGTGACCGGCCGAGGCGGATGTGGTTCGGCTACCGGTGTGTCATAGTTTGTTTGTGCTGTTACCGGAACTCCGTCTTTGGGAAGTCACTACATGTGTGACGTCAATAACTGGCGTGTGAGTATCGCTACAGTCACGAACCACGGTCTGCTCTGTGCTGACGGTTCTGTCTGCTGACCTGTCTGCTGATCCGTCTGCTGATCCGTCTGACCTGCCTGCTTACTTACGCTGACCTCTCCGCTGACCTCTTCGTCCTGATCTTCTCTTCCGCTGACCATCTCCTCCGCCTGACCTCTATCGCTGACCTCCCTCCGCGTGACCTCTCTCCGCTTGGATCCTCTTCTCCCTTTCTCAAAGCACCGCGCTTGAAATCGCAAGCAGCCTCTCTCGGCTAACCTCTCTCCGCTTGACGCTCTCTCCGCTGACCATCTTCTCCGCTTGAACCTCTCTCCGCTGACCTCTCTCCGCTGAACCTCTCTCCGCTGACCTTATTTCACGCTTATTGCTTCGACCTCTCTGTACCCCGCTTGAACCTCTCTCCCGCGCTGCTACGACATGTCCCTTCTCTATGAGACCTTTTCCCCGCCCGTCTACTGACTCTCCGCTTTTGAAACACAAACTTTCTCTCCGCTGACCTCTCTCCGCTGACCTTTATCCGCTGACCTTCTCCCGCTGACCTTCTTACCCTATCATCTCTCCGCTTTTGACCTCTCTCGCTGACCCTCTCTCCGCTGGACCCCTCCTCCGCTACTCTCTCCGCTGACCTTTCTCCGCTGACCTCCTCCGGTGACCTCTCTCCGCTGACCTCTCCCGTGACCTCTCTCCGCTATGACCTCTCTCCGCTGACCTTCTCTCCGCTACCTTCTCTCCCCTTGATCTCTCTCCGTGACCTCTCTCGCTGAACCTCTCTTCCGCTGACCTCTCTCCGCTTGACCTCTCTCCGCTGACCTCTCTCCGCTGACTCTTCTCCGCTGACCTCTCTCCGCTGACCTCTCTCCGCTGACCTCTCTCCGCTGACCTCTCTCCGCTGACCTCTCCGCTGACCTCTCTCCGCTGACATGCGCTCCACAGACGCCATCAGTGAGACGAACCCGCGGATCATTGACGACAGCAGTGCGAGGAAGCTGGCCAGTGGACTGAAGCACTGCTCCTACTTCGAGACGTGTGCCACGTACGGCCTCAATGTGGAGACCGTGTTCCAAGTCGGTGAGTGGATAGAGCCGGCGTGTTACTGCTCTGTCTGTGACTCATGTCTGAGCGCAGTGCAGTGGCGCGATAACTCAGTCGCACATGATATCACAACAGAACTCGGGGGCCCTGGGCAGGTGTGTAGTTTTGCAAGAGCGGCGCCGCCTTCCGAAAGTTGGGGGGCGGAGGCATTTGAAGTCAATTATGTCCATGCAACGTCCATAGGCGTAATGTTAAAATCCGAAAATGTTGGGGGACGCGTCCCCCCCCCCGTACGCCGCCCTATCAGACTTGTAAAATGGTGAATCAACGGGCTCGGCTTGTCCCCGTCCTGTGGTCAGCCCGTCCGGTTACGATAACGATCAGGGTTCGCTGTCCCTGTTTGCTCCGACTGAGATGCAAGTTTGGTCACGGACTGAGTATATTCTAGACTTCAGAACATACTCAGATTATGTGCTAGGTTTATAATGCATAGTTTTTAATAGAACGTAGCTTACCATAGCTGGATAAATGTATTTTATATATGTTCTGGAATCCAGAACATACCTGGTTCGTGTACCTTTTTTCACCGAATTGGCATCTCAGCTGGGGCAGCGAGCTCCGGCCGTTAAACGGGCCAGGTGGACCCGACGAGTGGACGCCAAGGCGGGAGTAATTCGAATCTGTTGACCCACCATTTTACAAGTCTGCGCCCTATCTCTGGCAACGCCCTAGCAAGTTCGCCAACCCTTATGCTTAGGTGATGTGGTGAAATTATCAGGAAGTTGAAGTATGGAATGCCTAAAACGACCCTCCTCATTATTCGATAGTGTAGATCAGACCGGGGCACGTTCTGTCACTTTTTTGTTAATTGGCCCTGGCGGTGACACTTTAAAGAGTTGGTGATTGATACTTTCCAATATTGTTACATACATCAATAGCTTCAAATCGTTTTTAGGAATTCAAGTGGTATCTCGGTTTGTTTCGACACCAGCGTCGATAATGTGGCGATGATTCATTCGACAGAACCTGCCCCATATACGGGGCACGTTCTGTCACCTATGGGGGCACATTCTGTCACTGATGGCCGATGGGGCACTTCCTGTTATCACCGAACGGTCATCTGTGGCGTCCCTGCGGGGGGAGAGAGGGTTTCATTCATCGCCATCATCAATAGTGTAGAGAATGACGGCCATATACGATCCCAACACTGCATTTTTGTTTTTTCTTGGTTACCCATGCATTAATCAGGGCATGTTTTAACATGTTAACTGGGTTGGAGGATTTCCACCCAATGCCTTGAAATCTCCCCCCCCCCGTAGACACAAAGATCCACCGCAGTCAACGGCAAAAAATACGCGTTGAACTGTATCCACGGGCCCAGTGATAGAATCTTTTGCAATGAGGCCCCGATGCCCCCCCCCCTCCCGTTAAACGACTCTTTGCGCTGACAACCCGACGCCATCCCCCTCCCGGGTCAACAACTTTTCGCTAACGAAACGTAGCTTAACTTTTGTCCTTCAAACTCGAAGCCTAGATTCGCCAGTAGAAGTCACCACATTACAAATTCCTTAGAAATGGCCTTAAGGCACGAACAAATGGGAACTGCATCGCACCACCCGATTCGTTTTAGGCTTGTAGTGGCGTACCATATCTGTAAATAACAGACAATCATTTGTATGGTCGTTTATAAGCGATACGACTTGGAATCATGAACAGATTCAGTGACAGAACCTGCTCCAGATTGGGTGACAGAACCTGCCCCATTTGACATAGGTCACACTTTTTCGTTTTTTACTGATAACTTTGGAGAATGGGGCAGAATAACGCTCAGCACAGTATTCCGGACATTCGTGACGCCCATGACAGCATTCAAAGACACTTTACAATTATCTGATTGGGCACTAACCAAAATGTTGTTCACTTTAAAAATGTTTGGATTTCTGTTGAAAAACAAACTTTTCAAATTTGGACCAATCTAGTCGCAGGCATGTTGTTGTTTTGATGGTACTGGGCCATTGGAAGCACAAAGGAACATATGTTACAAAACAACAATATACCTGTGGTAGATAGTTCACGAGAAAACTACGCTGACAGAATGTGCCCCGTGACAGAACGTTCTCCCCTACACACTCGCTTGAATATATTTAGGTGGACGATAAATTTATCCTTCAATACATATTGAGAAGAGTTTTAACCTGGGCAAACAAAGAAAGCGTATTGTTTGCAATTATATAACTTTTACGTGTCTTTTTTAGGTCATATTTTGAAATACAAACTTAAATTATAACAATGCAATAATAACGATTCATACTAATCGTAACTGTTTCCTATCGAAACCTCGTATGAGGAGAGCAAAGTCTGTTCATGGCGTGGTACTCGAGTCCAAGTGGCCGCCGCATTGAGTAGAGACAGCGGAAAGTTGTCTGTCGTGCGACATACGGTCAAACTCCCATCGCCCGCTTTGTTTTCAATGCCGAGATAAGTTATCGCTGTTATTAACCGGCATTGGTCTCGATACCGTGGTGGGTCAGCTTGTGTCGACCGCCCATATAATCGCTGTGCGTCACGTCCCATAACTCGTCACACGTGACGCTAAAATGTGACGTGGTGGCCGTGTACTGCCTCGAAATCCGATGGAATGCGCTGCGTGACCAGCGAAACGCCCGCGATATGTGCTGCCGCCTGTGTGCCGTGTTGTTGGCTGATCTGCGATGGCGGTGAGCTGCGGTGATGGTGTGTGAGAGAGCTGTAAGCACTGTGAGCTGTCGGCGCTGCTTTGCGAACGGAGGCGGGCTGATCTATGCCAGCCACCAGCCGATCGTGGGCCGTGCGGCTCGGCGGACACTGCGTATCCTGTGTTGTCTCTCCTGAGCCTGACAGCGTATCAGAAGGTGATGTGTGACTCGCAGCTGACCCCGTGTGACCCTCAGCTGACCCCGTGTGACCCTGTGTGACCCTCAGCTGACCCCGTGTGACCCTCAGCTGACCCTGTGTGACCCCGTGTGACCCTCAGCTGTCCCCGTGTGACCCTCAGCTGACCCTGTGTGACCCTCAGCTGACCCGTGTGACCCGCAGACATGACCCATGTGTGACCCTCAGCTGACCCCGCTTGTGACCCTCAGCTGACCTGTGTGACCCTCTGCTGGCCCCGAATGTGACCCCTTGTGACCCTCAAGCTGACCCGATGTGAACCCTCAGCTGACCCCTGTGTGGGACCCTCAAGCTGACCCGTTGACCCGCAGCTGGACCCTGTGTGACCCTCAGCTGACCCTGTGTGACCCTCAGCTGACCCTGTGTGACCCGCAGCTGACCCTGTGTGACCCTCAGCTGTCCCCGTGTGACCCTCAGCTGTCCCCGTGTGACCCTCAGCTGACCCTGTGTGACCCGCAGCTCACTCTGTGTGACCCGCAGCTGACCCCGTGTGACCCTCAGCTGACCCTGTGTGACCCTCTGCTGACCTTGTGTGACCTCTGCTCTCTCTCTCCCCCTGCAGCGTGTCAGAAGGTGATTCAGCAGCGGTCGCTGACGGCGCGGCCTGCCAGCTCGCGACCCACCACACCGAGCCACATGAGCCGGTACCAGTCGGCGGCGGCCTTCCTGCCCAGTAACGGCCACTCGCCGCCGCCGCCGGCTCCGGTCTCCAGCCGCGACAGTCCGCCGCTGCTGCGGCACTCACAGACGCCCGTCAAGGTAACTGGCCTCACCCGACCCCCTCCAGCCGCGACAGCCCGCCACTGCTGCGGCACTCACAGACGCCCGTCAAGGTAACTGGCCTCACCCGACCCCCTCCAGCCGCGACAGTCCGCCGCTGCTGCGGCACTCACAGACGCCCGTCAAGGTAACTGGCCTCCACCCGGACCCCCCTCCAGCCGCGACAGCCCGCCACTGTGCGGCACTCACAAGACGGCCCGTCAAGGTAAACTGGCCTCACCCGACCCCCTCCAGCCGCGACAGTCCGCCAACTTACTGCGGCACTCACAGACGCCCGTCAAGGTAACTGGCCTCACCCGACTCCCTCCAGCCGCGACAGTCCGCCACTACTGCGGCACTCACTCGACCCCAACCCGGCCCCAACCCTCACCCGACCCCGACCCGGCTGCTACGCTCACCCGACCCCAACCCAGCTGCTACGCTCACTCGACCCCAACACGCTGATCTACCATCAGATGCCTGTCAAGGTGCATTTTTTAGAGAATAATCTTCGAATCATGGTCTAAGATTGATCAGGACAATAACAAACCCATGCCAAGTTAGCCTCAGACCAGGGTATTTAGAGACATGTCACAATTACGTGTTTACACCACCTGAGGCTGGGTGTAATATCATCATCACGTTTCCCTGCTCAGATCGGCATACTGTGGGCGGTAGTGAGAATTCGGCCGCCGCCGCTGTATCCATGTCATGTAACTCTGTCATGTAACTCTGTCAAGTAACTATGTCATGTAACTCTGTCGTGTAACTCTGTCATGCAACTCTGTCATGCAACTCTGTCATGTAACTCTGTCATGTAACTGTGTCCGGCCGGCAGGAGCTGACGCTGCGTCAGGCGCACTCCATGTCAGCTCCTCCACACGAGCTGCACATGCCGCCACCGCCGGCCCCGGCGCCTGGCTCCGTGGTCCGTTCAGACTCCCTGCGGGGTGACGACGCCAAGCGGATGTTACCGCCCGGGGAGTCCCAGCCCCAGCTACCGACCCCGATCTCCACACCGACCACCGGCAGGTCAGTTACAGCGCCACACTGACCACTGGTCAGTTACAGCTCCACACTGACCACTGGTCAGTTACAGCTCCACACTGACCACTGGCAGGTCAGTTACAGCTCCACACTGACCTTTGGCAGGTCAGTTACAGCTCCACACTGATGACCACTGACAGATCAGAGCATGCCATATGCTAACACTTGAAACAAAATTCCGACGTATCATTGAATGAGTTTGCAAAAAAAAATATTTATTTTTTACTCCTGTGCTTGGGCAGTTCAGCACCTGTAAAGGGATTATTTGTTGCGTTTTTGTGTCAGTGACAAGCATCAGAGGCATGTGTAATATCTGAGATGTCTGAAAACCTCTGCCTTGCTCAGCTAACTTGTATGCAACTAGAGTTGTGGACTGCCCGCTGTCTGGCTCTGGTTTCGTCTACGGCAGCCGCCGGAACGACGACAGACTTCTGATCGAGTTGGTTGATGGTCGCTCTGACGAATGTCCCCTGTTCTCTTCCCACAGGAAGAACCGGCGTCGCTCGAACCTGTTCGCGCCGTCTCGGAAGGCCGGAGAGGAGGAGCGGCGACTGAAGACGGCCGAGCTCGGCAGCGGCCGCGCCATCCCCATCAAACAGGGATACCTCTACAAACGCAGCCAGAAGGCGCTCAACAAGGACTGGAAGAAGAAGTACGTCACCATCAGCGACGACGGCAAGCTCACCTACCACGCGTCTCTCCATGTGAGTGAAGCAGGGATGTCGAGGCACCGGTAGAGGGGAGGTTGAGGTTAGAGGTACTGGTAAGCTGACCTGCAGGCTACCTCGTGTCTTCCACGGGTGTTGAGTTGCGTCAGCGTAGGGTTGATAAATGTCGAAATGCCGTTTGTCGGCTACTTTCGAGCCTTGTTTTCTCTCAGCTGTCTCTGTCTCCACGTCATATGCGGTATGCTGCTTCCACATTCCTCTTCTTCGATTGACTTTATCTGCAAATTATTGGGTTTAACTGAACTTCATGTATGCGTTGTATGTGTTAACCTGCTTGACTGCGTTATTGCGGCGTTCTGACGGCTTGTGACGTCACGTTTCAGGAGTACATGGAGGACTCGCACGGTAAGGAGATCTGCCTGCAGTACACCACAGTGAAGGTTCCCGGCCAGAGGCCCCGCGGCTCCAAGTCGATACCGAACGCCAACAACAACACGCTGGCGGACAACATCAGCAACCTGACGATGAACTGTGAGTACGGCGAGCACAGAACGGTCGGATATCGCCTCAGGGGCCGCGAGGGCGCTGTCGACTGGACAGGCTGTGCTGAAATTCATTTATAATTAGTTTGCTCCTTTCATTTCCTGCACATGGGTGCACACATCATTAACACGATGCATGTCATACTGTACTGTAACCCTACGACGCCTTCCACCACTCCCTCTGCAGCCAGCGGCAGGGCCACACCTGTGCACCTAACGTCACATTGACCCACCGACGCCGTCTCTGCCCCACAGCCAGCGCAAGCCTGCCCGGCAACACCCGCGCCAAGGACAAGGTGACCCTGACGGGGTACGAGGCGCTGCGGGACCCGGCGGCGCCGTCCGGCCGGGACGAGGCGCTCCCCTCCAACTGTTCCCTGTCGCTGGTGAACGGAGCCGCGCTCACGGCAGACACGCCCAACGTCAAGAAGCGGCACCGCAGGGTGAAGAGCAGCGGCGTGCGCAGTATCGCCGACGACGCCGACTCGGACGGCTACGAGTTCTCTGTCGTGTCGCTCGACAACAAGGTGTGGCACTTCGAGGCCGGCAGCCAGGACGAGCGGGACGAGTGGGTGGCCGTCATCGAGCAGCAGATCCTCACCTCGCTGCAGGTGGGCACTGGGCAGGGATGGCACGACCTCGCTTCAGGTGGGCACTGGGCAGGGATGGGACGACCTCGCTGCAGGTGGGCACTGGGCAGGGATGGGACGACCTCGCTGCAGGTGGGCACTGGGCAGGGATGGGACGACCTCGCTACAGATGGTGGGGGGGTGGGTGACCTCGCTACAGGTGTGGTGCGTGGTGGGGGGGGGATGACTCGCTCAGGTGGGCCACTGGGCAGGATGGGACGACCTCGCTACAGATGCGGGGGTGACCTCGCCTATAGGTGGGCAGGGACGGGAACGAACCTCGCTACAGGTGGTGAAGGGATGGGACGACCTCGCTACAGGGGGCGGGGGGTGTCTCGGGGATGGTGTGCAATTACGATTAGGTCGCAGTCAGAGAGATGGGATGGGATGTATCAGTTTGGACGAATGTGTCGTCTTTGTTTGCTTTTCATATTTGTTTTTGTCTTGACATCAACGCCCTCATTTCTTGTATATGTGCGTTTTCGATGCCTAGTGCTGCCTTAGCTCAGTTTCTGCAACCGACGTGACGGCTGCGTGGAGGCTGCCTGCCAACAATCCTGCAGCGTGTCGTGCGCAGGGTCGGTAGCAGAGCTCTCACCGAGTCTCGCACTGCTGTCCCCAGGGTAACGAGAGCAGCAAATCCAAGTCGCGCATGAACAGCCTGGTCGACCCGGCGTCTCTCCAGACCATCAAAAACTCAGTACCTGGCAACGACACATGTGTCGACTGCGATGTGCCAAGTGAGTAACGACAGCACTGAGCATGTGCACTTGTTCTCCGTAAATGCTCTGTCACAGGGTCGCTGATTTGTTCGCTTCATCATGTTTTACTCCGTTGTGCGCGGCACATAACCCGCGCACTGCAGGGGGTTCGCGCCGAACACGAACTGCAGGGGGGTGATTTTCGCCCCCCGTGAGATCTCCAAAACTACGCACGTAGCGACAAGCGGAAAACGGGCATTTAGATAGCTCATAGGCAAGCTCTTATCGAAAGTATTTCAGTTATTTTCTTGGCAATCAGCGTCACAATTGAGGTCACCAGTGTCACCAAAGGTCAGATTTCTAGGTTTTGGATTTCTTTTTAGGACTCTTTTCCAGAAACCCCCGATTACCTCGGAAACTATGATAGTAGGAGCAAACGATTAGAGAGGCAATCGATAGCTATTGAAATTTGCCCAATCGCACCAGGTCCTCAAAATTGAAGCTCAGATCAATAGTTAGGCTCCAGACGTTCAATGAAAGGTCAAAAATACGTTTTAGCAAAACAGTTTTTCGTGAATAGCATGTCACCTAAGAAAGACAGGGAAAACATTTGACGCCATCGTGTTTGTTCTCATTGATGCGCTTTGAACATATATACGGTGACCTTGTAAGGCAACTTCAAAATTTGACTTCAGGTCAAGGTCATTTGGTGACCAGGTAGGTTCATGTTGCATATGGGCAACGCGCCAGACGAGACGAACACATTGGTGTCAACTAATCGTCTCTATCTCTTTCTTGATCAAGAGTTATTAGCAAATTCATTTGCTTGATGACCCTCAGATGACCTTGTAGAAATCAACTAAGCAACAATTTTTACCACCTTGATTCATTTAGAATGAGCTAAAATAGCAGTGATTCTGAAGAATTAGTCTGATCCAATGCATAAAATTTTCTGAAAGGGAAGGCATTTGTTTATTTTCCCATTTCACACTTATATATGGGGATGCGTCAGGGAAATTGACCTGACCTTTGGTCACCGATACGAAATCCGAGATATTCGAATTGTAGGTACTGATATTCTTTTGAAAATACTGCAAAGTTTCAAAACTTTCAAAAAAAGGACTGGCTTTGGCACGAACGCAAAACATTTTTGAAGTTGAGGTCACTTGACAATGGACTTGTGACCTGACCTGACCTGATGATGACCTCGAGTTCAAATACTTTTCCCAAAGTGTGAGCGTAACTTGATACCCCAAACCAGGTGTACGGAATTTGGCGGCGCTGCGCGCCGCCGTTTTTCCGCTACTCCTGAAAAACCTGAGGGGGGGCGGAAATCCCCCCCCCCCTGCAGTGCGCGAGATAACCAAGGAGGTGAGGCGCCCTAAAGCCCTAATCATCATCATGATGGTGGTATTTGTTATTGAACATGCCTCCAATGCTCCAATACTCGTGTTCGCCCTACAGATCCCGACTGGACCAGTCTGAACCTGGGCGCGTCTGACCCGTGTTTGCCCCCCCCCCCAGACCCGGACTGGGCCAGTCTGAACCTGGGCGCGCTGATGTGTATCGAGTGTTCGGGCATCCACCGGAATCTGGGTTCGCACGTGAGCAGGGTGCGCTCACTGGACCTGGACGAGTGGGCGCCCGGCCACCTGGCCGTGATGCTAGCGCTGGGTAACACCGCCGCCAACGCCGTCTGGGAGGGACGGGTACCGCCAGGTGAGGAACGGGTGCCGGTATGTGAGAGGCAGGTGCTGGGAGGTGAGAGGCAGGTGCCGGGAGGTGAGAGATGGGTACTGGGAGGTGAGGGACGGGAAGGGATGGACGCCCACCGGGGCACTTGTACCCGGAGGTGGGAGACTGGAGCTAAACGATTGAAATGGATGAGCGAAAATTGAGTAGTTTTGTATATTTTGGAACGTTAAAGTAGACAAGTCGAGAACTCAGCCATTTATAACATGATATGCGAATGCTACTTTCACTGTCCCCTTTTTGTATTTGCCTATCACGCTGTCATTATGCACGTTTCTGGCGTATCTGGGCGGCTTTCAGCCTGTGCAGGATGTCATTTATGAACCATGTATTCAGTATACCGTGTAATCTTATGTATTTATTTTGTTCAAGCGGTTAATCGCTGTGCATGTGGAACCATTTATGCCGAATATTAAGGACCCTCTTTACTTGCGTCAGCGTCTGGTGCATTTTGGTGGTCCGTTTACACTAGATATACTCATACTTAAAGGGACACTGTCTGTTCGAAGTAAAATTTGAGATATTAAAACTTAAATAACAATCGGATTTGATAAGCACCATGAAGTCCGTTTTTTTTTTTTTTTTTTTTTTTAATTCGCGCCCAGTCGCACAATATCATCGTTCAAAGTTCAGTTTTCTTCCAGCCAACGAGCTTGACGAGTCCGCCACCACTACGTAAAAAAAAACAAAAAACAATTAATTGCAGCGTTGTGCAACTATGGAAAATGATGTTATTTTTTGCTCAAGCATTCTGTCGAAATTTGTAATGTCAGAAAAAAAATATGACTTATTATACTTGCATTAAACTCATTAATAGGCATAAACGAAAGGATTTTTCTGAAGGGATGGAGGATTTTTTCGAAGGATTTTTCGCTCTAACCATTGATGAAGTTTTTTTCCAACAGAGTTTTTGTATCGGATTGTTTACATTGTTTGGTACTCCCTGTACAGTGTTGTTTACAAATACGGAAATTTCTGAACTGCGCTGAATTTGGCGCTCAATCGCTGCCATATTATCTAGTGGTGTGTGGAAATCGCAAACTGTTTTTATATTATTATTAAAAATGATTTTTTTTATTTGCGCTGCTTTGGTGAGCATAAGAGGACGACTAAAAATACTAGTTAGTCCCTTAGACTTGTTTTAGCATGTTTTTGCGATATCATTTGGAAGAGGCAGTGTCCCTTTATACTAATGGGATAAATTAATGTTGACACTGGATGTAGTCCATGCGGTACTTAAAGGGAAATAATGACCCTTGTCCACAAAATGGAGTGAATACTTGAAAGCCTCAGACGAGACCAAACTTATTGTAAATTGATCATATTTTGCATATAAACACTCCTACCGAAAGATATTTCAAGTTAAATTGATGGGCGTTCCCCGTTTATAATGGTCGTTACTCATAAGTACTTGGTAACGAATTCATCCGAGCGAAATTAGTCTGCCCACGCATGGATATTTATCATGGAGGCATATGATATGTTTCATGCACTCTATCTTTTTGCGAATATTTACCAAATGTCTATGAACAATCAACAAGCATTTGACAAAAGTGCATTGAAATCGGCAGCTTAGCTTGGCCTCCGACGGCGATCTATTTAATGTTCTCGACTTATTTAATAATACAAAATTTGATGCTTTTCCCATGAGTTTTGTACTTACATGTATTTAATACATTACAATCCAAATATTAAACTTTTATATGAACCGTTAATTCATAACCGACCAGTAAGGCACCGTAGATGGCGATGAACGAGCTAGCACGAAGGCAAATTATAGTGAACTTCAATGTAATCGTGCAAGTGGTTTCTGAGATACAAAAAAGCGCATGTGCACACGTGCAAAGGCACCCACCCCTGACTTGTGGGAAAGTATTGGCTGAGAGGTCCCTAATCACACAGCAAATGCAAACACAATTTAACCGCGTCTGACTCTGATGTGCCGTTACTGACTGTGCCGCGACGTGACTGACCGGACCCCTCCCCTCCTACAGGCCGCGTCCGTCCCGGCCCTGGCAGCAGTCGGGAGGACAAAGAGCGCTGGATCCGGACCAAGTACGAGCGGCGGGAGATGATGGCGCCGCCACCTTCCGCCGGGGACCTGAGCCAGCTGCTGGTGGACGCTGTGTGCCGGTCGGACGTGCGCGACACCGCCCAGCTGCTGATCCACTGCACTGCCGAGCACGTCAACACGGCGGTGTCGGCCCGCGACGCGCGCACCCCGCTCCACCTGGCCGCTGCACTCTCCAGCCTGGCGATAGTACAACTGCTGCTCTGGGTAGGTACAACTGCCCCTCTGGGGAGGTACAGCTGCTGCTCTGGGGAGGTTACAGGCTGTCCCTCTGGGAAGGTACAACTGCTGCTCTGGGTAGGTACAGCTGCTGCTCTTGGGCGAGGTACAGCTGTCCTCTGGGAGTACAAACTGCTGCTCTGGGTAGGTACAACTGTGCCTGTCTGGGGGAGGTACAGCTGCTGCTCTGGCGCAGGTTACAACTGCTGCTCTGGGGAGGTACAACTGCTGCTGTGGGGGGTACAACTGTGCTTTCTGGGTAGGTACAGCTGCTGCGTCTGGGGAGTACAGCTTTCCCTCTGGGAGGTACAACTGCTGCTTGGTAGGTACAAATGCTGCTCTGGGGAGTACAGCTGCTGCTCTGGGGAGGTACAACTGCTGCCTTGGAGGTACAATGCTGCTCTGGGAGAGGGTAAACTGCTGGCTCTGGGTAGGTACAACTGTGCTCTGGGTAGGTACAGCTGCTGCTCTGGGGATGGTACAGCTGTCCCTCTGGGGAGTTACAACTGCTGCTCTGGGTAGGTAACAACTGCTGCTCTGGGGAGGTACAACTGCTGCTCTGGGAGAGGTACAACTGCTGCTCTGGGTAGGTACAACTGCTGCTCATCTGGGTAGGTACCCCTCTGGGGAGGTACAACTGCTGCTCTGGGTAGGTACAACTGCTGCTCTGGGTAGATAATCACACCCGTGCAGTGGTGTAATTCAACGCTGCGATTTGCACTTGATTACACGTTGCTGTCATGACTGGATGGTCTTCTGCGATACCTTTTGGTGCGTCAGTGCTGCCCTCCCGAAGTCTAGGCCTCCCTGGCTGGCGGCTGTACATGTCCCTGACGTCTGTAGTCTGTCGTCTGTCTCTGTCGTCTGTCTCTGTCGTCTGTCTCTGTCGTCTGTCTCTGTCGTCTGTCTCTGTCGTCTGTTCTCTGTCGTCTCTCGGTCGTCTTGTCTCTGCGTCTGTCTCTGCGTACGCTACGTGTCTCTGTTCGTCTGTCATCTGGTCGTCTGTCTACTATCGCTACTGTCCTCTGTCGGTCTAGTTTTTCCTCGATTCGTCTGTCCTCTGTGTACGTTCTCTGTCGTCTGGCCTCCTGTGCGATCTGTCTCTAGTCGTCTGTCTCTGTCGTCTGTCTTCTAGTTCGGTCTGTTCTCTGGTTTCGTCTGTCGGAAGGCCGGGCTATTGTAGCTGATGTTGACTCGCTTGTCGCTGTCGTGGCACCGTGGCGGACATCTGTCTCGTACGTCATGTTCTCTCGGTCGTCTGTCGTCTGTTCGTCTGTGTCTGTCGTCTGTCTCATGTGGTCGTCTATGTCTCTGTCGTCTGTCTCTGTCGTGCTCTGTTCTCTGTGTCCTGTCTCTGTCCGGGTGTCGCTGTCGATCTGTCTTCTGTTCTCTGTACGTCTTGTCTTCTTCGTCTGTACTCTGTCTCTGACGACTGTCTCCTCCCCGCATCTCCTCTGTGTGCATTCTGATATGTTCTGAGTCTCTGTCGTCTGTCTCTGTCGTCGTCCTGACGTGTGACTGTGTTCTGCCTCTGATACTTATCTCGGTGTTCCGGCAGCACGGTGCCGATGTGCTCCGTCTGGACAGCGAGGGCCGTACCTGTCTGGCGTTCGCCCGGAGTGCCGGACCGGCCGGAGCCGCTGTGGCGGACCTGCTGCGGGCGGCCGGCTGCCCAGATCCAGTGGTAGCTGGCCCCTCCGCCGCCGCCGCCGCCGGGCCCACCGGGGCTCTCAGTCGCCGCCGAGGCAGTCTGACACCGCGCGAATCGTCCAGCGGGCTTCTGTAGTGGCCCGACATACACACAAACACACACCTCCACTGACACACACACACATACACACACATACATACACTCCACACCGCCTGCCTGAGGCGGGCCGGCCACGCCGCCGCTGCGCCCTGCCGCGGGGTGTCCGTGTCCCGCGTGCCGCCTTAGAGCCGGTGGTCCGCCGTGAAGTGCAGCTGCTCAGCGTCTGAGGGAGCTGTGATATGTGTGTCAGAACGTGTCGGCCGAGCTCGCTGTCCGGACATTGCCGACGCCGGCTGTCTGTGAGACTGGTGCGCGCTGTCTGAGAGGCTGGTGCGCGCTGCTGCTGGAAATTGTATGCTCTCGCTTGGGAAGTTGGCGCGTATGTGGTAGGCTGGCGTGTGGTCGGTGTTTGAGTTGAGCGCAGCTCCGACTGTCGGNCCCTGTCCTGTCCGACACATCCGACACACCCCTGTCCTGTCCGACACATCCGACACACCCCTGTCCTGTCCGACACATCCGACACACCCCTGCCGCCAGGGTCTCGCTGGATCAATCCTCATATCCAAGCAAGGCTATAGAAGAACGAAGAACATACCAAGGGCGGCGTCAGGGGGGAGGAGGCGGGGGGACTCTCCTCCCAACATTTTAACATTACGCCTATGGGCGTTGCATGGCAGAATCGACTTCAAAATCCCTCCGTCCCTCCTCCTTTTGGAAGGTGGCGCCGCTCTTGCCTCATACGAACCAAGCTCGGCCCTACCTGCCAGCTGATCAGCTGACCAGTGACCACCCCTCCCCGACCCTCCGCAGCTGACCAGTGACCACCCCTCCCGGACCCTCCGCAGCTGACCACCCCGAGACTGATCGGTCACGAGACCTCGGGCCGGCCGGCGGGACCTCGGGCCGGCCGGCGGGACGGGTTTCCCTGCTCGGCGAAGCGGAAAATGCAGATGGCTCAGCTGTCCACCGGAGATAGCCGAGGACGAGAGCAGCGCTCCCGAGCAGGCGGCGATATTGCAGATAAGCGCCAGTTTAGGGATCGAGGGCAGGAGAGCACGGCGAGAGCACGGGATGTCCGGCAGCGCCACACAGCGGCGGCGGCGGCGGCGGCGGCGCGGCGGGAGGCGGACGGTGGAGACACCGGGGGACATCGGAACGTCCCACACGCAGGCACATCCGAGCTTGTTGCGCCACCGTCCGCCGCAGGATCACGTGCGTCAAATGAGAGGCGGAGAAACGATAGAGAGCGGCGGTACTGAAGGACAACAGGGTGAGCCTCAGTGCAGGGCACTCGTATACAGGTCGAAATCTGCAGACGCGAAAATGACCAACGTGGGAATGGCGTGGGAACGCCAGACAGTTCGGCTGCAGCTGTGATCTCACGAGGCTACGGAATCGTATCTGCACTCCGTCGCGTGCTAGAAGCTGCATTGGTACCATGTCATATGCATAATAATATACCATGGACTTCCAACAACGGGATTCCTGGGGCTGAAGAAAACACCCAGCGGTGGCGTTCACGCCGTCCTCCACAGTTCACAAACATCAGCCGGTAGGAAATCCCCTGAAGTCGCGGTAAACAAGTTACAGCCAATGAGAGAACGTCTTCAGCAAAATTTGCCAGCTAAATTAATCTGATGTGCAATAAGTTCGGAGTAAACAGTCATCATCCTGAAAGCCTGGCGTGATGGCGCAATGAGAGCCGAGGTAGTGCTTATCTTCGTGGAGGGTATAGATAGCGAATACCACATTATCATACACATTACGCGCGCACACGCTCACAAACACACAAGCACGCTGCCAGCACGTTCAACGAGTTCAAAGTCTGAGTGTGTATCCGGAGGAGTACCTTAGGTGGTGCGGCTGAGCATGACCCAATGCGGCCTCGCGACGTGCTGTCTGCTGTTTTATGAACATGCGCACAATAGCACACAGTGTTAGGATCCCGATGTCACCCTGATGTGTGTTTTTATCAGGGCGTAACCCGGTATCACCCTGGGAGATGTCAACTCGTGTCTGAGGAAGAGGAAGAGGAAGAGATCTAGTCGTGGAAGAGGAAGAGATCTCAGTCGAATTCGGGATTCCCCACGAAAACCTCAGCCAACACATCAGTGCCAGCCGGGGTCTTGAGGGGGGCTCGGGGGTCCAGCCAGGGGTCTCGGGGGCCCAGCCGGGGTCCAGCGGGGGTCTCGGGGGTCCAGTCAGGGGCTCGGGGGCCAGTCGGGGGTCTCGGGGCCAGCGGGGGGTCTCGGGTCCAGCAGGGGTCATCGGGGTCGCAGTCAAGGGGTCTCGGGGTCCATGCGGGGTCCTCGGGGGTCCAGTCAGGGGTCTCGGGGGCCCGTCCGGGGTCTCGGGGGCCAGCGGGGGTTCGGGGGGCCAGTCGGGGTCTCCGGGGGCCCAGTCGGGGGTCCGGGGGTCCATCAGGGGTCTGGGGCCAGTCGGGGTCTCGGGGGTCCCAGTCAGGGGTCCTCGGGGGCCCAGTCGGGGGTCCTCGGGGGCCCAGTCGGGGGTCCTCGGGGTCCAGGGGGGTCTCGGGGGCCCAGTCGGGGGTCTCGGGGTCCACGGGTCTAGGGGGTGCCCAGTCGGGGGTCTCGGGGGTCCAGTCGGGGGTCTCGGGTCCAGCGGGGGTCTCGGGGGGTCGCAGCGGGGGTCTCGGGGGGCCCAGTCGGGGTCTCGGGGTCGCGGCAGCGGGGGTCTCGGGGTCCAGTCGGGGGTCTCGGGGCACCAGTCGGGGGTTCTCCGGGGGCCCAGTCGGGGTCCTCGGGGCCCAGTCGGGGGTCTCGGGGGGCCATCGGGGTCTCGGGGGTCCAGTCGGGGTCTCGGGGCCCGTCGGGGGTCTCGGGGGTCCAGTCCGGGGGTCCTCGGGGGCCCCAGTCGGGGGTCTCGGGGGTCCAGTCGGGTGGTCTCAGGGGCCCAGTCGGGGGTCTCGGGGGTCCAGTCGGGGGTCTGGGGGTCCAGTCGGGGGTCTCGGGGGTCCAGTCCGGGGTCTCGGGGGTCCAGTGGGGGTCTCGGGGGGCCCAGGTTCGGGGTCTCGGGGGCCCAGTCGGGGGTCTGGGGGTCCAGTCGGGGGTCCCGGGGGTCCAGTCGTCGGGGGTCCTCGGGGGGCCCAGTGCGGGGGTCTCGGGGGGCCCAGACGGGGGTCTCGGGGGGTCCAGTCGGGGGTCTCGGGCCCAGTCGGGGGTCTCGGGTCCAGCCGGCATCGAGCACAGCCACAGTCATGGACGTCGGAGGCGGAAGACGGGGGGACGGGGGAACGACGACCCGCCCAACCCCAACCAGGGTAAGACAGACCTTCGGCAAGACGGCATCTGCAGGGGTCCCCTCGACAAAGGGCCCGGAAAAATGTCGCAAAAAATATTTCCTCCGATTTAGGCCAATATATATTGCAGGGTCCCTAAATGGTCGCAAACAGAGACGTCACTGATAATTTTTCGTGTGGGAGTCCGCCTGATGGGGGGGGGGCACGTGTCCCCCTGGACTGCGCCCCTGCCTCCAACATTTTCGGATTTTAGCAGTTACGCTGATGGGCGTTGCAGGGAAGAATCGCCCTCAGAATGTCTCTGTCGCGCCAGCTTTCGGATGGTGGCCGGGTGGAGCCCCTGGCCGCAGTGGCTCACCTCACCGCAGCCGACCACGGCTGATCGCGTGTCGAGCGGTACCCGAGAGAGGCGAGCTGCATACCAGCCGAGCTGCAGCTCTGCCACGGAGAGCTGCGGCAGCTGCGTGCGGCTGGCGGCCGTACACCCGGCAGACCACCGCGCGGCAGACGGGCCGGAAAAACCCGGCCATGTTCCGTGCCGAGCCTGGCACGCCAGACACCGGCGGCGCTGTTGACCGAGGCGATCGGGGAATTATCGCAATACCGTGCAACTATATTGTAGATTTCAGGATCTAGGACAGGCAGTTACTACATCATACACATGCGAGATACAGCTGGCTTCTGGAAGGTGGCAAGTAAATTTCTCCCCCCCCCCGTTATGCGATGTGATGTGAAGATATATGGGTAAAAAATGTGATAAAAAGCGATCCGAAATATATCAGGCGCGTCAGTGGTGCAGCCTCTCCTGAAATGTGGGGGAGGGCAGAGCTGGGAAAAGTCACTTAAAATACAATACAAATCCACAAAATACATATTTCCGCCGATATTTGGCCCCTTCTTGTGCAAGTGTGTGGAGGCTGAAGCCCCCTCAACTGAATAGGATTATAAGTACACCCCTGGGGTGCCTAACATTATACACATGGGGAACAAGAAACACTTCAACGCTGCTAAATAAGACTCGGTCACCCAGCTGACTGCACATGGCCGCCAGACCAGACACCACCGGGGCAACGGTCACATGACACCAGCACCGGCCTATGGTGACAAACCAGACACCACCGGGGCACCAGAGCAGGACACCAGCACCGGCCTATGGTGACAAACCAGACACCACCGGGGCACCAGAGCAGGACACCAGCACCTGTAGTTATCTGCAGTATCCACTGTCCATCCATGCCACTCTACGACCAGAAGCGCCGGAACACATGAATGATAACTCCCAATAAGTCGCTTAGGCCACACTCATCAGCTCACAAAGTCACTAAGCCCGCGGCAAAGTCCAGCGTGCTTTCCTCGATTGACGATTCACCCCGCAGCAATAGACGTCGCCTAGCAACCGGCTGTCAACACATGTCGATGATTTGTCGAGCACCACTCCAGCGCCGACGCACGACACGGTGGTAAACAGTACAAATGTCAACTATGTGGCCGGCCAAATCAGTGTCGACGGTGTCATCGCACACACGGTCCCCTCCCCTCCCCTCCCCCGACATCCAATCGATCAGGTCAGATGATCGGTCCCGGCTGACGATGTAAATGGTCCGGGGGTATAAATAGATCCGGGGCACTTAGCCACGGTCGAGACGGGCTGGACCGACTGAGGGGGAGCTGAGCCTGTACCTACGCCAGTGTTCGCCATGGATCGGGTGGGTGCCCACTCAATTCTTTCGATTGCCTGGGTTGGGTAGTTTATATAGCCTTGGTTGGGTATGAATTTGTTGCCTTGTCATGGATGCTGGGTGGACATATATTTTTCACTAAGCGTTATATTTTGACATGGCCACCAGATGTTTTACCAGGTTAATGGGATAATAAGTGACATAGGACACTAACCCCGCGCACTGCAGAGGCGTTCGCGCCGAACACGAAACTGCAGGGGCGTGATTTCCCCCCGTGAGACTCAAAACTACGCAAAACTAGCAGACAACGAAAAACGGCATTAGATACGTCTAGGCAACTCTATCGAAAGGATTTCATTCTTTTCTGTGATCAGTCCAAATTCGGTGCCACCAGTGGTCACCAAGGTCAGATTTCCGGTTTTAGGGCTCTTTTAGACTCTTTTTCCAGAAACCCCCGATTATCTCGGAAACTATGATAGCTAGGAGCAAACGGATTAGGGAAGCAATCCGAGTAGCTATGAAATTTGTAATCCACAGCTGTAAGCAACAAAATGATCTCAGATCCATAGTTTAGGCTCCAGGGTCATTGAAAGGTCCAAAAATACTGTTTTTTTAGCAAACAGTTTTTTCGTGAATAGCATGTTCACCTAAGAATAGCTTAGGGAAAACATTTTGCACGCCATCGTGTTTGTATCATTGATGCACATCGAACTATATACGGTGACCTGGAAGTCAAGCTTCAAAATTATTAATCTCTCATTGTCAAGTTCAATGGTGACCCAGTGGTAGTTCATGTGCAATGGGCATACGGCCTATGACGATATCGAACACATGGTGTGTCAATCTAATCGTCTCTAACTCTTCTATCGAATAGTATTAGCAAATCATTGCTGTAGTCCCAGATGACCTCAGATGACCTTGTATAAATCACTAAGCAACAATTGCACTGTCATTCTATAATGAGCTTAAAATAGCATGATTCTGAAATAATAGCCTGATCCAATGCATTATTTCTGAAAGGAAGCATTTTTTATTTCCCATTCACTTATAATGGGGAGGTTCAGGAATTGACTGACTTTTGGTCACCGATACGAAAAATCCGAATAAAACGAATGTAGGTACTGATGTTCTTATGAAATCCTGCACAGTGTCAAAACTTTCGAAAAAAGACTTGGCTTTGGCACGACGCAAACAATTTTGAAGGGTGAGCGTCACTTAACATGGACTTGTGACCTGACCTGAGATGACCTCAAGTCAAAAACTTTTCCAAAGTCGTGGGTAATTGATGCCCAAACAGGTGTACGAAATTTGCAGCGGCGCTGCGCGCCGCCGTTTTTCCGCTACTCGCTGAAAAAAACCTGAGGGGGGCGGAAATCAACCCCTGCAGTGCGCGGGTTAAACAATACATGGTTGGGCAATAATGAGAACAAGCGATCGATGTAAGTAATTTAGTGGTGTGTAAGATTACTGGTTTTAAAAAATAATTGCATTGATTAATCTGGAATGGGCCAGACCGGGCATGGACCTCAATTTATTAATTTTAAATTGATTGAGCAATGTCTGGGCCAGCCTTGGTGTTCTGGCATGGAATGGCCCATGGGCATGGTGGGCATGGGCTGGGCTGGCTGGGCTGGCTGGGTGGGGGCTGGGCTGGGCCATGACGAAAACTATGCTTACGCGAACATGTGACACTGTGTCGGCCAGACAGACATGGACATTGACGGCTCCACAGGCTCCACCGTCCACAGGCTTCCACAAGCCACAGCGCCACCCAGTCCACAGGCTCCACAGGCCACAGGCTCCACAAGTTCCAAGGGCCACATCCCACAGGCTCCACAGTCCACAGGCTCCACACAGTCCACGGCGTCTCAGGCAGACATTTCCATTCCCCAGGCGTTTGGCCTTTAAATGATATTGTGCGACGGGTGAATTGCATAATAGCACTTCCGCACATTGCAAACTATTGCTCTGTGCTTACTTTTCCATGTGCAAGTTTTGTCAATCGAAGTATCAGAACAGCGCGAAAATGCCCAAGATCCTTCGGGATCATGGATCCGAGGTCAGGATCCAAAGTGGATCTCAGGCTATTTTCGAATCGTTTTTGATGTAAACAAACGAACAGGCTTTCAGGCATATATGAGGGATCCGGACGCTAGAGTTACAACGCATAATTAGTGCTGTGTTGCTTGTTTATAGTGTCAGAACCTTGATTTCCAAATTTGAGCTCTGCGATCCGAGCACATGTCTGGTTGCGGATGGGCTGTGGGGGCCACAGATGCCGGCTGACATCGCGGTGATTCTTCAGCTCCGCGACAAACTGTAGGGAAATCCGCAAAGAGAAATATGTTGACCGATTGTGTTTTGGTAAAAATGACTTGCAATGCCAAAGCAGCAGCATGCAATACAGCTCGCCACACACCTGTGCGGGCTGTGCCGACCTCTGCGACCTGGCGGTGACACGATGTCACAGTGGTGGGTCGATCGTAACACTAACACCAATGCCGCGCTCCGCACACGTCACGTCACGGCCGCTGCGTCACATGTCCTGTGCTCTAGTCAGCGCGACGTCACATTGCTTGGCTTCAGGGTGACGTCATAGTTTTGCCGCCGCTGCTTCAGGATGACGTTATAGTCCTGTCGCCGGTGTTTCAGGGTGACGTCATAGTTCTGCCGCCGATGTTTCAGGGTGACGTCATAGTTCTGCCGCCGATGTTTCAGGGTGAAGTCATAGTTCTGCCGCCGGTGCTTCAGGATGACGTCATAGTTCTGCCGCCGATGTTTCAGGGTGACGTCATAGTTCTGCCGCCGGTGCTGCATGATGACGTCATAGTTCTGCCGCCGATGTTTCAGGGTGACGTCATAGTTCTGTCGCCGGTGCTTCAGGATGACGTCATAGTCCTGCCGCCGCTGCCCAATCAAGTGTTTGATCCTCCCAGACCAAGACGAGCCCAGTGTTTGATCCTCCCAGACCAAGACGAGCCAAGTGTTTAAACCTCCCAGACCAAGACGAGCCAAGTGTTTGATCCTCCCAGACCAAGACGAGCCAAGTGTTTGATCCTCCCAGACCAACACGAGCCCGATATAGGGTTCGGGACATCTACCCGACTTGGGACATCTGCGGCCGCTAATAAGACGCCTGGGTGAAGCCGAGCAAGGCAGATGCCCACAGATCACTGCTAAGTGCTGAGCTCTACTCCGGTCGCATGCATTTGTCCCAAGAGGGAGCTCCCAAGAGGGAGCTTTACCTTCAAGCAATCGCTTCAACGATGCCGGCCAGTACGTTGATGGTAAATTAAGTTGAAACTTAAGCTTATGCACCACACCAAAATGCGGCGGATATGACGCACTGGTGATGGCTTGTGCTCTGAGACTCAGTGGATGGTCACTGGTCAAGGTCATTGCAAAACACAATATGATGGTTATCTCGCAAGTGGAAGCATCCATTGTTTAGTACAATCACATCGCTGGGAAGTGCTGCTTGCTAGAGTAGTCATAGGCGGCGGAACGGAGGGAGGGGGCACTGTGCCCCCTTAAATTTGCAGTGAGCCATATCAAAAACGCCCCCCTGTTTGAGTGGCTAAGGGTTCATGATCTTAGCGATCTTATTCAGACGGAGTGAGTGAGACCGCGAACGTGTCGACACGAACGTAGTCTTACAATGGACTCAAAATCCGTCTTCATCTTGCTTGCCTTGATTGATTGAATTGGACTTGAAATGCGTGGGTTCAAGGAACTACGATATGCAAGGATACTGATTGCAACTGCAGCTGATTACTTAACAAAGTAGTAGAGGCACTGAGAAGACTTGGTCGTAAAATAACACATGGTATAGGCTACGCTTGAAATATGTTAACACCAACTTGAAGAACAACTCTTCACCATCACAAAGATAACAAAACTGGATATCGGGATTGCAGGCAGAGTCAGGGTGTTTGCCTTTGGACTTAGAGATTCGACCTCCGCAGTTGAGAATCAGAAATAAAACAACAAGTGCCACAGAAAGGTGCAAGGTAAGAGTAATTTGTTTCACTATTGCATCAAACAACAATGCTTTATAGTTGCCGGACACAAAATGAAGAGACTCGCTCCGTCTGCTTCATACCCATGCATGCTTTACTAGTTTATTCAAGCTTAGTGGGAACACATTTGTGTAATGATCGTGAAATAGTTACGAAGCGTGATAATGCTTATGTGGGAAAACGATCAAATGTTTTGGCAAATGTTTGTGAAGTTGAGTATTTTAAGAAACGCTGCAAACAAAAGAGTAAAATAGATAAAATGGCATTGTCTACAAAAATATATATTTTCGGATTTGCAAAATGTTGTCTACCTACATTAAACCCTGAAAAACTATCCAAAACAGATTTTTAATCATTTTTTTCACAAAATCAATGTTTTTTTAATTTTTGACAGAACACAGCATACACACACACACACACATATATATTATATATTTTATATATAGATTACTATAGTAATATATATATATTATATAATATAGTTGTGTGTAAGCACACTAATCAAGTGCCTTATCACGAAGGCCTGGCCAAGTGTGTATCTATGTAGGCCCATGTCAACCCCCTTGAGCGACACCAATTTACACCTATGTAGATTCAAGATGCGACTCTGCTGACAACCCAACCTCCACCCCCCCCCCCCAGCTCGTCCCTCCGGTCAACATCACTTAAACTGAGGAATGAAATGGAAGTGCCCCCTTGCCCAGAAACGTTCCGCTGCCACTGAGCATAGTGACGTTTCTTTGATGTGACGCACTCATGAGGGTATCGTGGTGTATAGTAACCACTTTGACGTCATTGCTTATCAAGTGTTGTGGCGTCAACACCCCGTATGGCATATCGCGTGCCATTGACATATCAAGTGGCATTAAAGGGACACTCGCACCTTTTTGAACATTGTCAATGTCAAATATACGCCGAAGGTAGTGAAAAGTATGAAGTAAGTGCTGCTAATAACGGTTGTGATGTTTTTCTCGAAAACGTCACTTAACTTGTAAAATATACGTTTTATTCAATTTAGGGCGATGACTTAATTATTGAGCACTGTAGAAAACCTTTAAGCTGCCCAATGATATGGCATAATGTTTCAGACACTGCTTGCGACTTGAATACAAAATAAGTATTTTCTTATCACGGGTTTCGAAAATGTGTGCTTTTGAAGAATGCAAAAATACGAAAATCACAGCATAATTATAGAATATGTTGGTAGGAAAATAGGGACCTGTCGGTAAATGCAATAGTATGATCATAGAAAATAAAAACAAACCAGACGCTTTAGGTTGATCTCTAAAACGGTACATACGGCGATGACGAGAAATGAAGTCATCGGAATAGAACTGCCAAATAAGGATGGGACTTACTAAGTCCTAAATTTAAAAGTAAATTCGAACTTCTCTTAGAACCAGCTAACTAAGTTTGTGGTATTTGCTACCTTCCTAAATTCTCGACATAGCCACTCGGCTATCTCTTTGTTTTTTGTTTGTTTATTGGGGCTTTAGGGCGCGTCGACTGCTAAGGTCACTTTGCGCCCAACTCGGCTATCTCAACTCAAAACTAACGCTAATGTGGGAATGTCGTTAAGTTTAATCATCCATCAATCATCATCCACCATATCTGCCCGGGGCCGGTTATATCTGGCCGAAACCAGTAGCATCAGTCCCGGTCATATCTGGTATGAGGTGAGTCAATTCTGGCTGTGCCTAACTGCATTAATAATGACACGTCACGGTGACTTGACGATCCTGAGCAGGGGCGGATCCAGGGGGTGGCCGCAGAGGCCGCGGCCCTCCCCCGCCAGAAAGTCCGAAGGGCGCCCCACGGCACCACGGGCTGTACGTCGCCAGGCGCCCGGCGATGGACCCGAAGGGCGCCCCACGGCACCACGGGCTGTACGTCGCCAGGCGCCCGGCGATGGACAGCCTGTGACCACTCAGCGTCCCTATTCTGACTACAGGGCGCCCCTCAGACCACTTTGGCGACCCTATCCGTTGGAAGGCGCCCCAATGGTCCAGAATCGGGCCGTCCCTCCTAAAATAATGCCGGAGCCGTCCGATGTCCCTGAAACGTTCCGATCCCCAATGTCACTGTAAATATTCCAGTAACATGAAGGACTTGTGTGGAGGAGTGTACGTGTCAGCTGCTCATGTTAGTCATTAGCATGAAACATGAATGCCTTAATGAGACAGGCGTTTAGAGCTGTAGCTGTGGTAGGAGGGGGATCGGAGAGGAATGGAAGGCGGAGACAAATGAGCGACAAATAACTCTCAGAGGAAACTGGTCAGAACAGGAACAGAACAGGAAAGCCAGTCTCGGCGCAGATTACAGAGCCGACCGAGCTAATCAGCGGTCGGCGTTTAACACTGGGCGGCTCACGGAGTTGTTCTGAGATTGGGCCAGGTACCCGAGAGACTGGCCTATACCGCCTGGAAGGAATGCCGCATAGGAAAGCTGCCAATGAGGAAAGCTTGAAGTTGGACCCGTCCCCAGGCCGCACAGGCCTATAAGTATTTCAGCATCTGTATTGTTCTGGCCCCGAATTAGCCATATATATATAATATATATAGATTATATTATAGCATATATATATACTATATATATATTATATATTATATATATATATATATTAGTATAGATTAGAGGGTTGATAGTAACCAGGTTCGATCTTCTTCCGATGCTGGATGGAATGATTTTGGGTTGGAGGCGAGCCTCCACTGCTTAGGTTATATGGTGCTCACATTTGTTGTTTTACAATTACGACAAATATCGATTATTGTTTCCTGTCTCAATGATATTTATTTTATTGTATTGTGTATTTACTGCAAAAGTATATATTTTATTGTTTATGCGTAAGAAAAATAAGCCTGCATAAAAAGGCAGATCCGTAGTTTCCCGATTCTGATCTCCTGTAACGGAATCCTCACTGATCAGACCAGGGCCAATTCTCACCAAAAGAGTCTAGTCTTATCAAATGCCGTGAATGGGTAAGTACGGCATATCGGTCTGCCGGCCTGCAAAACTTCCAGGACTTCCCGGGATCGAACCGGGAACATTCATATCATCATGGTTCTCTACCGACCGGGCTATTTCGACAACGAGATAAAGTGAACCAAACGCCGTGGTCAAATAAGTGCGGCATTCTGAGCACTCCATTTACGGCATGCCGTACTTGAGCACTGACGGCACCTTGGTAAGATTTGGACCCTGGCAGGCGACTCGGAGTTAGGACCCGTCTCGGTCCCGCCGCCACCCACTCCTCCCCCTTTCCCCAACCTCTCAGCAAAGGGTCGGGGAGGGGGAGGGGAGGGCAGGGTATAATGAGGGCCGCTGGCCATGCCCCCGCGGGGCCGGCCGGGCGGCGGGGCGTCCGCTGCTACTCACGGCTCATATGACCAGCTGGGCGGACCGGGCAGTCGGACCTCTGGCGGCGGCCGACAGGGCTGGCCCGGCTCGGGTCCGGCTTTGACTGGCGCGTACAGCCCGCGCGTGACGCGCGGCGCCGTCTGCTATCGTCAAGGCCCAGAGCAGCACACCGGACAGAGCGAACGCCGCGTGACAGGGCACATACCGGCACGACACGCCCAGCCTGCGTCACTGACCTTCGCTGGCCGGCACTAAAAAAAAACGAAATGTGCCCTTTTCAGAATATGGATTTCCAGAATTAACACTACTAATTTTAATGGCGGTATTCTAATTGCAAATGCAGAAAACTACCCCGCACATTAAATTGCAAAGCAAACACGGCGAGGAAAAACCACGGCCTTTCCCTCAAGAAGCATGGGCCTACTGAAGGCCGGGCGAGAGTAATTGAAGTCAATTCTCGACACTTCAGTAAACCTGTTGTATGTCGGTAGTTCAGTTTGTCATCACTCTTGTTTCCCTTATCATGTTTCATTTTCCCTTGGCCGTTCCCATGGTATTTTGTCACAGGCTCTCTCTTGGACTTTGGACGTTCTCAGTGTTGTTGTTTTGACAGCTCTCTCAGCGAGAGGTCGACTCGACAGACACCTGTTTCACCCCGCCGTGACGCTGCGATTCATCAATGAAGCGACTTCTATCAGCATCTTCACCACATTCCGTACAGTTTTCTCCCTCTCTCCCTCTCTCTCCTCTCCTCTCCTCTCTGCGGTCAGAGCCTCGCGAGACGTCCCCAGGGACACCACGGAGAACACGCGACCTTTGAGAGAGGACAGACCCGGGAATACACACACCCCAACTCTCCCTCCCTCCCTCCATCCGCACACCGACCCTGACCCTTTCCCCACACCAACCCTCCCCACCCCACACCCTCTCCCCTCCCTCTCCCTGGGGACCAGCGGTCATTTACTGCCCACAAGGCCGGCACGGCGGTGACGATTCACAGAAGTGTTTTCCAATGGCGTGCTCAGTGCTCAGTGCGCGGGCTCACCGCCGTCCCGTTTGTGTTTTTACGCAGTTCTGCCGGACGCCAGCTGCGTGCGTGTTTGGGTCTTGAGGCCGTGGACCGCCAGATGATGCTGCGTGCTGAGGAGTTTCTCTCCTCGGATGATGGTACAGGAAAGCCGGCAGCGCGCTCCACCGAACAGCGACGTTTCGCCCGCGCTCCGTCCGCTCGGTTGTGTCTCCCTATCATAGCCCTGATCGGTATGGTCCAGCACAGCCGACCTTCAGTTTAGCTTCACATGGCAGTGACGGTTCTCCGAGGCGGGAGCCGTCCATGACAACAATCGGATGGATCGGTCTCTTGTTAGCATCTATAATCATAGATGTGGAGTAGCTATACTGATCTTGTTACAGTTCTTCCTTCCATTAGGCTGCAACCAGCACTGGGCCTGGTTGTCAAACTGACCAGCACTGGGTCTGGTTGTCAAACTGACCAATGTCAAGTATCCGCGGCAAGCATCAGTGAAGTTTCTACGCAGCGGGGTCTGGTGTTTAGCAGATCAGCAGTTTTGAAGAATGCCTGCGGTGCGCACTGGCGATCCAGGGGGGGGGCATCAGAGGCAAATGCCCCCCAAACCGCCTGAACTCGGTGCAAATTTACACATTTCATAATGTAGGACATCTACGCAACTTTGACAACAAGTTTACTTTAAAACGTCTAACAATACATAACAATGCAACAGGAGCGAAATCCGATTAGTTTGTGTAATTTTGTGAAACTTTTTAGGGGTGATGCGCCCCCCCCAAACCACCACAAAGCTGCGGTTCCAGAATCCCTCCATGCAGTGGCGGTGCGGTGCCTCCAGCCCGTTTCTACCAACAGCGCTGACATTCGCTGAAGTCCGCGGTGGTACGGTGCAAGCTTTCAGCGGTCGAACAGCTGTCCTCAGCACGGGCTTTGTCGGCAGTGCGGCCCGCCGCCCGACCCGTTTCGTTTTCAGAAGGACCCGATGGCTTCCATTCACAACTCCTGCAGCTTTGGAGCCCAGTGACGGTCGAGTGGGACCCGAGTCGCCAGCCATTACCACCATCCGTCGGGTCTATCGAACGGCAGCTGATCGAGTGAGGTGACGTCAGTTGACACAGTTAACCAAGGTGCAGTGATGACGTCCGAGAACAGGAGCTGATGTTCGAACAAGCCTTTTAGTTGATCGAGCGCGACCGAATACAGCGTATGATGTATAGTAATACTGTCGCATATGACTACGTCAGCGTCCAGACGAGAGTCGCAGCGGAAGGATACCGAGTCCTTGCCTTCAGCTGAGCAGAGCTGAACGGGTGGGGAGGGGCAGCAGGGGGGGCGGAAGTGTGGTGAGCGGGCAACAATCGCGCTCGAATGCACCAGCATGCGCCCGCCGAGTGGTGTCTCCATTAGTCTCCATTAGTCTCCATTAGTCTCCATAAGTCTCTATTAGTCTCCACTAGCCTCCATTGGTCTCCCCCAGTCTCCACTAGTCTCCGCCAGTCTCCACTAGTCTCCACTAGTCTCCGCCAGTCTCCATCGGTCTCCACTAGTCTCTACTAGTCTCCGCCGGTACACCAGTCTCTGGCCAGCTGCGAGAGGACGGTGACCGATTACAGTGACCGATTACAGTGACCGATTACGGTGACCGATTAGAGCTCACGATCGGTCGCCGCTTCCGTGTCCCTCTCGAGGACGGTCCCTCAGGAGCCAGTGAGACAGGGACGATAGGACACGCGTCAGAGGTGATCCTAATCCCACGTCACCACAGACAGACAGACAGACGACAGACGTGTCATACGTCGGTCGCTGACCCGGTCCGTGCCGCGGCGGCGGACTGCACGGTGCTGTGTTTCCCCGGGCTCTGACGGTGAACCGGGCGGCCCGCCGGTCACCCGTGTGACAGTGAACCGGGCGGCCCGCCGGTCACCCGTGTGACGGTGAACCGGGCGCCCGCCGTCCACCCGTGTGACAGTGAACCGGGCGGCCCGCCGGTCACCCGTGTGACGGTGAACCGGGCGGCCCGCCGGTCACCCGTGCATCCCCTGTGACTGCCGCCCGCTGCCATTATCTTATCGTGGAGCTCAGCGAGCTCAGCGAGGATCGAGGGCGACTCGACGGCTGGCGGTACGTAGCCAAACGCAGTCAATAGAGCGCCGCGCCGGCTCAATGCGAGACAAGGAACTGGCCCAATGAGTCACAGGGCTGACCCATAGTCACTGGGTTGATTCTGTCAATGAGCTGTCTCAGTCACTCGGCTGCGGACTGACTCAGTCACTGCACGCTTATTTATAGTCAGGGAGAAAGGCTGACTCAAAAACACTACAATAAATCAATTACTCATTGACTGGATAGTCCCAGCGTTCCACTTCAAAGACCTAGACAAACCAATATAGCTCTATTGTGCGAAGAGTCGCATCACGTAAATATTGTTAACAATTTAAGACCATCACAAACAAGGCTGCGGAGTCGATCGGTTTTCAGGCGACTCCACTCCGACTCCGACAACGACTCTTCACAGTCGACTCCGACTCCGAGATTGACTCCGACCTTTAATTAGCTGAAGCTACTGTCAACAGGCGCAACAAGTAACCAACCATAGCACAAATGATTCCGTTTCAAGGTAAGAGAAAGTATAGCAGTTCAATAAAATGGATAGATATCGTACGACCTTAGTCTTTGTTTATTTATTTATTTATTTTATTTATTTCTTAATATCGCCGACGGGATGACCCATTGATGGACGAAGTCAAAGTTTTATAGTCTAAGCATCCAAAGCTACCAATCACATGAATATTACAAGTAATATTTCAATGCTTTAGCTAATGAATGAAGCAACATTTAACTCATCTAAGTAGGATTTACGCAACTTTAAACATGCTTTTTTACCAACTTATTTCTTGTGATTGTTGCTTAACCCACCGTTTACTGGAGGTGCAAGGGGGAGGGCGAATATCGCCCCGACAAACATTTGCAAAAGCTAAAAAAATGATAGCGTTATCAAGGTGAAACTTCCGGTACCTTCTTTGATATCTTGTTTGTTGACAAGGGTTTTAGGGCACAACAACTCCTTGGTTATTTTGCGCCCATAATCAGCCATTCTCTTATATCAATTGTATGTGCAAGGATGAAACAATTTCGTAAAAAGAGAGATATGTTGAAGTTAGTGACGTCTCTACACACGAGTTTGACGACAAAATCGGCTAAACTTTTAACAGTTCGTAAACCGTTCATATTTTGAGCAAATGCAATACAGTTAAATATAGTTCAAAGGTATACAAGTGTTCTCAAAGGTATACATAATACACATCCTGCATGAGTTAAAGTGTGATTGTTGGCAAAGGTCAAGGCCTGGTCAAAAAATGTCAGTATGCGAAAAAGATATACGAAAGTCAGGACATACATGCTTTATGAATTATTGCATCCGTAACATTCGATAGTGATAGTTATTTTAGCATCTGACCTGATTAAAATAAAGTTAATATAAATATCAGGTAAAGGTCAGGTCAAATAGGGTTAAAGCTAAAAATGGCTAAATCTAAGTAAAAGAGGCATGTTTCTCGTAAAGTTTTGCTTCCAAAATGCAGTGGTGACGATGATTGTTTCCTAGATTAGCTGGTCATTCAAAACATGAAATCCTTTTTTTAATTACGGCATGAATTACTCATACTTCAGGAGCGATAAATAAGTCAAAAATAGTGATATTGTTTTTACATTTTGTTTGGTAATCGGCCGCCCATATGTTGTTCAATATGTGTTCTGATTTTAAAATCTGTAAAAGTTTGGATTTTGTGTGCACTTAAAAAATGCTTTGTTTTTGGGTGTACCTACAAAATGTTGACAAATCCAAAATAGCCATTTGTAGCCTTTGCTGTATTGAACGTTTTTATTGCATTTGGGTGATATTTGTCGCAATAGAAGGTTTATGTGGAATGGCTATGAGTATGCACTCGTACCTCGATTTTGACCTTTGACCCGAACGTCACCTGAATAACTTCAATTCGACAATGTCGAGTGTGCTTTAGCTGCGTCTTATTGAGACATTTAAAACGCTGCCTTGCGTGTCTCAATGTGATCACAGGTTCGGAAGATAACCAGTGGGCGATATTTGCCCTTACCATGGTCAATGGCGTTCGACTGAGACCACCCTCAATGGCGATGTAAATTTCTGGCCGTGGCAATTTGGAACTACATCCGACGATAGACTCTAGGGTCTCTTTCGCCCAACGTTGTACCTACCTCTTGATTGAAAATCATTGATTGGCGAGAGAACCGAACCAAACTATAAGTCAAAGGGGCATTATTTATTTACTCATCTCCCTCGGTGGTTCACTAAAATGCACATAAAAAATGCTTTGATGACAGCCGGAGTCGGAGTCAGCAGAATTTTACCGACTCCTACTCCGACTCCGTCTCTGACTCCGGCCAAAATCACCGACTCCGACCGACTCCGACTCCGCAGCCCTGATCCCAAACGTCCATAATAAAGCAAGAGCAACGAACTTCATCAGCAAATTGCGAGACTTAATCAGCGAAATGTTTCGTCACTTATTTGCTGTACATCCGGGGCTGGTACAAAGCTTCCCACGTTCTTTGGCTGACCTTTGAAGTTTGAATCGATAATGCTATATTTCGTTAAGTGCTGGCTGTTGCAGCCGGTGATGTCATCTACGCTTTTTGGTATTATACTAATTTTGGTGTAGCGCCTTCCAACTTTTTCACTTATTAGTTAGTTGTTTCTTGCGTTTTAGAATTCGGACATAACTCGTATTTACAATCAACGATATTTGTTTACAAGGCCAAACCAAAACTCAGGACTTTGAGCTGGACTTTCGCCTTTGACTGATTGGCATGATCGAGCTGTGAGGACATGGAGCGTGACTGCATGGTGATGATGATGATGATTGGTGTTTCAGGGCGCTCCAACAGCAAAGGTCACATGACGCCCAGCATGACTGCATGAGTCGAATGAAATTCCATTCGTATGTTGACTGTCTAGAAACCTTAGCTTGGCATTGGATCGATGTGACGCAGGTCCTTTGAATCCATGATGCTTTATTTCGTAAAGTGCTGATTGTTGCAGCCGGTTGACGTCAATCTACGTTTTTTTATCATAATAATTTTGTGTGCGCTTAAAACGTTTCACCTTGTAAGGTAATTTTTTTCTGCGTTATATAATCAACATAAAATCCTAGTAACAGTCAACAATATTTGTTTACAAGGTAAAACCAAAACTTAGAGGATTTGGATGTCGACATTTGCATTTGACTGATTGGCATGGTCGAGCTGTGAGCCCACGGAGCATGAATCGATGAAATTCCATAAGCATGTTACCTGCTCAGAAACCTTAGTTTGCTATTGGATCGATTTGACTACAAGTGCTCCCGAAATAATTGGCGGAACAAAAGTGTCTATGGCTGTCATCCCGATCCCAGCACAGGAGTCAGCCAAAGAAGGCTATGTATGTACCGAGTAAATATCTGGTCACATCCTAGTCACGGCCACAGCCAATAAGCTGGCTAGTCACAGTTTTAGTCACCAGTCACGGCGCTGTAATGCTAACCCTACGGCTACGGCGCTGGCCTGGCTCTTCACAGCTTCAGTCACAGCCGTGACCAGTTCTGGTCCGCAGAGCACGCTGCACACACTGGTACCAGAATCCTGCACTGCAACTCCACTCAGAACATCAGGCACCGATGGGCAAGCACAGTCTGTCTAATATGTATGTTCCCTGTTAAGTTTCTAATAAAACTCATCTACTGCGCGACACCGGTGTACTCTCCGATAGAGGAACACCGAGGGCAGCAGACGTTCCTTGTTTCGTCATGTAAGGCTCGGTCGCTCGGCGGGTGTTTATGTTAAGTTCGGTGGTTTTGTGGAAGCTCCACGGCAGCTAAATCGGATGAGAAGAGCAGACGATTTCTCATTCGGTGCTCTGCTGAGTCATGTCCCACCAATGACAGCGGCCAGGGCCGTCCTGGCACCTCGACGCATAGCAACAGATCGATAGAAGGTATCGAATTGTAAATGAGCACACGTTTGGGTAAAAAGTAATGTCTCAGCAAAACCCTATTTATCATTCAGTCATTTGTTCGCTCGTTCAAGGTGAGTTGCCCAAAAAAGACTGATGTAGCAGACGGGCAAAGCCAATAAACATATAAGATATACATATACAAAAAGACACGCAGGCTCAAAGTAAAGTTTTTACCCGATAAAATGCGGCGGGATTTCTCATTTCATCCATGCAGAGAGTCAGCACAGGACTTGCTGAGTGAAGCCTTAACAACCGGGAGCACGCACAAATTACTCACACTCCAATGTAATACTTGGAGTTGATGATGATTTGGGCTTGGGGCGCCGCAACTACTTTAGGTTATGTGGCGCCCAGAAAATTCCAGGGCGCACCGACTGCCGTTGATCACTCGCAAACAGGCGTGTGTAGTCACCCACGTCCAAGTGTCCGTGACGAGGGAAAACACCGGGCTTCACCTTGGGACCTGGGAGAGAATCCAGGAATCACAGGCACTGGTCACAGGGCACGCGGGCACAGCATCGGGAACCACCGTCTACCACGGCGGCCCCGTTAGAGGAATGATGACGTGTCAGGTGACACGCCGGTGGGCCATGAGATGAGCCACCGCGTACCAGCTGAACCCGGCGGCGGCGGGGCGGCGGCGGTTTACGACTCTGACTGCCTGCCGCCGTGGGGGACAGGTGGTGGAGCCAGCTGCGACAAACACGACACACAGCAGCGAGTGCCGTGAGCTGCCAAACACTGCGTCGAGAGAGATGGCCTCAGCAAGCCGCCGACCAGAGTCAGAAGCTAACGGAGGTCACAGCACGGATTCAGAGGTCACAGCACAGCACTGTCATCGGAGGTCACACCCGGTCACAGCACTGTCATCGGAGGTCACGGCACTGCCCAATACGGTGGCTAAGGTACTCAGTCTGATAAGACTGTTCGGCACACATTGATCGATATGTCAACATTTCCTCCGACAATGTCAGCGTTTGGTTGACTATGCTGACTGCACAATGACGCAGGAGTTGGCCGGAGACGACCCGACCATAGGCTGCTCGAGAGTAGTCTGGCGTGACTCTACATAGACTGTGCCTGTCTCCAGACTGTCTGTTTAGAGTGCGGGGAGCGGAGTCGGATGGTTCGGAGAGCCGTGTACCAATGGTCGGCAATGCGGCAGCACGGCCCGAGTGTCTGTTTAGAGTGCGGGGAGCGGAGTCGGATGGTTCGGAGAGCCGTGTCCAAAATGGTCGGGAATGCGCAGCAGGCCGGGTGGTCTGTTTAGAGTGCGGAGAGCGGAGTCGGAATGGTTCGGAGAGACCGTGTACATGGTGGCAATGCGGCAGCAACGGCCAGACTGTCTTGTTTAGAAGTGCGGGGAGCGGAGTCGGATGGTTCGGAGAGCCGTGTACCAATGGTCGGGAATGCGGCAGCACGGCCGGAGTGCAGCCTTTCTCCGGCGATGACCCAGCTAGGCGGCATTCAGCCATCGGTTCCTTTCTCCCACTGGTGTCGGTGTGAGACCAGGAACCAGGGATGGTGGTGGGGGTGACTGCCGGACGAAGGGGAGGGGGGGGGGGTAATTGTCGGACGAAGCGAGAGAGTTACGCGCGCTGCGGGACCGGCGGTACAGAGCCGGTAGTACCCGGCAGTGAAGGTCGGCGGGGTGGGACAGTGGGACAATACCCCTGGATGTCCGCTCGTCACGGCGGCCAGTCGCACTTCAGGGCCAGTGGCTTCATGAGACGTTTGTTGCATAATTGTCAGCCACAATCAACTATGGCATCGGTGACCAGACCATCGAGAGAGCATTGCCATGCGTCAGCGTATCGTCCCGAAAATAACCACACGTGCGTCCCAAAATAGCAAACTACCTGAAACATCCAAAACCTAAGCTCAGCAAAACCTGGCAAAAGATCAAAATAAACCGCCACAATTCGTCTGCTGAAATGCCAATATTAGCAATTCTGATAGATCTGCCGGCATAAGCAAACGGCAATTACATAACTACATACAACAAATTACATAACAGTCTGCAGCCACACTACAGCCACCAATTACATAACAGTCAAGTCCTGAGTCCAGACCCTTGCCGTGCGATCCAGACCGGTCGGTCGCATGGGTAAACAGCTGCTGACCCGACTTCTTCTGACCTTCCTGGGTCACTGCGACTGCGTCCGGCCCAGCCAGGGCAGATTTGATCCCAACACTGGCAGATTGATTCAAGGTGGAAGCGCATAGTTCTCAAGCGCCTGGAATTGACCAAAAGTATCGCATTTCCCGATTAAACAAATAAATCCAAGCAACTTTTATCAATAAAAGGTAGTTTAAATAAGTAAACAATCCACAAGATATCAAAATCTGGCGAGTTGCTGGAATCATGTAGACATTTTTGCAGCTTACCCCCCTCCCCGCCCTCGCCCCCTCCACCGCTCTTCTGCCGATCTCGATCAGCCCCCGGCCGCGGGCAGGATTGATACCACATGCACGCCGTCAGCGAGCGACCAACGAACGGGGAGAGACAGGGTTCGCGAGGAGTGCTGTGTTGCATACCTCAGCCCTGCCGACGGCCAACCAACAGCGCTCATCGGGGGCGTTCCCGCACAACGGCAGCCAGGGCGTGTTCTAGCTGACGCTCCAGCCAGTGCTGAGCGCGGCACTCCGGACCGATCCTGCTGGGCTCCGCTTTCGGTAGCGTAGCTCCGGATACCGAGCCGCTGATACGACTGCGAACCTCCTGCCTGAGTAGCTCGTCAGCCGTGCCCGGCATGTACGCCTCACCGAGTCGTACGCTCGGCTGCCTGCCATATATGCACGGCACTCTGATCGACTCATACTGCTCCTCTCCTGGTACCTCATAAGCGTCGGCAGGCCGCAGGTGACGCCAGTGCACGAATCGTCCGACTGCTCCTTCTCATGCTCATGTATCCTGTTAGTACATCGATCCCTCTGGTCCGGAGAGTGTAAATCCACAGGTAGGTAGAAAGTAAAAATGTTTTGTAAAAAACGGATTTTTATTTTTTCAATAATTATTTTACTTAAAAAGTCAAAATACCTTAATAAAAATAAATATGAAAACCTTGCAAGAAAATTAAGTTTCATTTTAAGCAAATGTCAGTCACATCAGGTGAAATAAGGACAAATTTTCAGAAATAAAGAAGATGAGTTAAAAACTCTTAGGACCAAAACAAATCCAGAAAAGGGTTAAAATTCCCAGACTGGACTGGGTGCTATGGACGACTGGGGAGCCAGTGGGCCGGCTCAGCACAGTGCTGTGGTGACGGGAAAAACTGGATTGGTACCGGCTGACGCTGTCCTGAAACTTGCTATGGTAATATGCTACATATAGATACATTGAATAGGTACGACCGCTCCGGTAATTCCATAACACTGAGTTCACCGCGTAGTTTCTCACAATCAGTTGAGGGAGCTGAAGCTAATATGTCTTCCGACAGGGATAAGCTGCGAACGGTGAAAGCGCCTATGCATTGCAGAAAGGTCATTGGGTTTGAAGAGTCAAATGTTTAATGCAGTGACGTACCGAGTTTACGGTCATTCAGGGCATGGCCTGGTCCTTTAGACCAGAGGCGCCCATACAAAGCTGGCGCCCCTCCGATCAGTGACGAAGACCATCCGGCCAGTGACAGCGCCCCCGGCCAGTGAGGGTGCCTCCTGCCATAGACGACGTCTCTCCGGTCTGTGACAGCGCCCCTCCGGCCAGCAATGGCGCCCCTCCGACAAGGGATGGCGCCCCTCCGGCAAGCAACAGCGACCCTCTGGCTAGTGACGGTGCCCCCTCCGGCCAGTGACGGTGCCCCTCCAGCTAGTGACGGCGCCTCACAAAATGTTACAAACCCACGACGAGCACGTGAGGCAAGAGAGACCTGCACAATTGTAGTCAATATCGGTGGTGCCCCTGTCATTGGGTGGCGGCGCGCCTCTCAAGACAATGGCCTGGTGCTTTGTGAATTTCTGCAACCGCCGCTGGTTTAATGTTAAAGATACATACGGTTGTATAATACAAATAGCACTGCAGCGGGCCATGACCTGCCATTGTATGTTGAAAATAATTTCCCGGCACAGGATTTAATGTCTACGAAACGCACAAGATCGGGAGCATTTTACAGATTGCTCTGAAGTAAAATGTATCACGTAGTCACTCAAGGCGACATTTGCAATAAAATACAGTCAACAGTCAACAGTCAACTACCCTTAGAAGAGATGTTTTCCGATATATGTAACGTCATTGATTGGGGCTTAATAATGCCGCCGCCACTGCTGCGGTTACACGGCTTCCTGCACTGACTTATCACAGACCTGTCTGCCGCACATGGTGTAGAGAAGACTTTGAGAGAACTTTGAGTGTGAGATGGTTGGAACTTGGAGCTCGCACTAAAAGCAGGATTTTTCACGTCCGTCAAGTCAGCGATGTATTCGCATACAAAATCCGTGACGAGTTTCGATTTGGATCAAAATTAGTATGAAGGTCAATCTTGCTGAGATATTTACGAATATGTTATCGGTTTTACGATAGCTGACCTAGTTTGCCCTATAAGGGTTATCAAAGTTCACACAATGATTTCGTGAACACCGTTCATCGCTTCGTGAACTTTGATGACCCAGAGGTCAAACTAGTCAGCTATCACAAAACCGATAGCATATCCGAAAATATCTCGGCGAGATTGACCTGCTTATAGATTTTGAGCCAAATCGGAACTCGTTGCTGAATTTGTATACGAATACGTTGCTAACTTGACGGACATGCAAAATCCAGCTTTTAGTGTGAGCCAGGGTTGGGGTCGGCCGCAGGGCGGCCGGTGGCCAGGACTCCACACTCAAACCGGCGCACCAGGCACACTCATAATGGTTTGTGCCGGCTCGCTTGCATGGCTTCATCCCGTGGTCCCCCTCCCCACCCGGCCGTGTGCGGTGCCGTGCGGTGCGGTACCGTGCCGTGCCGGGGACTCGGTCACATGAGCCCCCGTCCCCCTGCAGGCGGCCGATCAGCTGACCGGCGGACTGACGACCCGGCGTCACAGCGCTCCACCTCGGCTGTTCGCCACTGCCACTCACCTGGATCAGGTAGCCGCCGGTGAAGCTGGCCGTGTTGGGGCGACCCATGCTCTTGGCGTGTCCGGTCCGACTGGCTAACACCACCAAAGGCGACACTCTGACCGTTCCGCCTGCCGCGCGCGCTGCCAACGCTCGGACCTCCGCGTGCATCACCACAGCGCACCCCGTTCACACAGACGCTGGCCAGCGGCCGGCGCGGCGCCGCCGACCCCGGCTAGTTCGGCAGTTGGCCGGCGGCGGCGCCACCGTTGGGCATCACGTGACGCTGCGCAGCGCCGGCCGGACGGCGGGGGCAGGGTACACCCGGGGGCTCTCCGGGTGGTACGAGGGGGACATCGGGGTATAACGGTGGAGTTAGAGTCTCCAGTGACTCAGTCCAGTGTCCAGTGACTCTCCAGTGACCAGGGGAGTTGGAGTCGTCCGCTGAGTCAGAGACTCAGACCCAATGAGTCACCGCCCGGCTTTAATAATGATAGCAGACGAGGTACCGACTTCGACACATACGAATTGAGCTTTTCTAATTATCTGTCAGCGTTCTAATAATGATAGCAGAGACGAGGTACCGACTACGACACATACGAATTGAGCTTTCCTTATTATCTGTCAGCATTCAGCCAGCTACATCAACATGCGAGGGCACTTGTGCGAAATAGCTGAATATGACGAAATGACTGCATGACACAACCAAAAGGGCGGTTGGAATTTAATTAGGTGGGGATGAAAACTAATCGATCATTTTGGATCATGAAACGGCTGTAGGTAGGTATAACCCATGTCTCTAGAAATTGTTTGATATAAATATTCGTATCGTGGTTGCTCCACCGGTGACTTTCCAGGGAGATTTTAGCTATTTCTATTTCGATGACAATAACAGCAGGATGAATTGACATGTTTATTTCCTATTTATATTTTATAGAAAACGTTGGTTTAGAAAATATGAAAAATCTCTCGAAACAATTGAACCATTCAATCATGATAAGCCGCATGCATTAAGCAGCTTTGAGCAGCCATGACATGACATGCGTCTCGATCATACGCGGACAAACAAGCGACACCTCCCAGCCCCTATGTCGTCGTCCTCCTCTCTCCGTCTGTATGTGCGTGTGTCAGTAATGAGCCGGCCGAGGGCCCTGCCTCGCCGCCCCGCCCGGCCCCCGTCGCGGTGACACAGCTGCGGCGGGCGACCTCTGGCGGGCACGGCGGACACTGGTCCTCAGTCCGGCCTCCTCCCTCCCGTGGACGTCAGCATCTCTCCTCTACATGACCGGCTCGATCCGGTAGGCGGTGGCGTGGCCCGGGTTCAGGATGACCTCCGTCTTCTCGGCGGCGTAGCCGGCGGCGGGGGCGGCGAGGACGGAGCCAGCCGCGTACAGCAGAGACCTCTTCCTCCGTTCCTGTTCCATCATCATCTCCTCCTGGTCCTCCTCCTCCGCCGCCATCGGCTGGTGGTCCGACTGCTCCGCCAGCTGCTGGGCCTCGGCCACGGCGGCCAGATGCTGCTCGGTGGCCTCCTGTACCTCGGCCGTGGCCTGCACCGGCTCTGGCGCCACGCCCGTGAACACGGGCGCCACGCCCGTGTCCACTGGCGGCTGGCCGTTGAACACCGGCGCGATCGGCAGCGCGTTGCTCTCCACCTGGAAGCCGTCGACGCCGGCCGTGTACTTCACCGTGATCAGCTTGCCGTCCGGGTTGATGTAGTTGTAGCTGCCGGCCACGTTGCCGGCGGCGTCACGCACGGCCGCCTGGTTCTGCGTGGCCTCCTCGTGGCCGTAGGTGGCGCGGCCGGCCTCGTCCTGGGTCCGGTAGCGGCGCGAGTACGAGTACGGCGCATCCGCGGCCGCCACCGGCGGGGCGGCGTAGCTCAGCGGAGCGTACCCGGCGCTGTAGCCCAGCTGAGCCGGCGCGGCGCTGTAGCCCAGAGGGGCGTACCCGGCGCTGTAGCCCAGCTGAGCCGGCGCGGCGCTGTAGCCCAGAGGGGCGTACCCGGCGCTGTAGCCCAGCTGGGCCGGCCCGGCGCTGTAGCTGAGTGGCGACCCGTAGCCAGAGCCCCAGCCGCTGTTCCAGGATGGGTAGGAGCCGTACTGGGCGGCGGCGGCCGCCACGACCGCGGTCAGAACCAGGAGGCGCAGCATGCTAGGGGCTGGACGGGAGCCGGGGAGGGGTGTGTGTGTGTTCCTACTGACGGCGCCGGCACCTATATACCGACCGGCGGCGCCCCGCCCAGCCGCCAGCAGCCACGCCCTCCGCAGCTTCCCTGTTGCCAGCCTGCAGCCGCGTGTGCGTCTCCCCGCCGGCCGGTTTGCCGAGGTTTTTGCCGGCGGTTTATCATCAGTGACTGACAGACGGTTCGAGTGACACAGTTGCAGGCAGCCGCCGCTGTTTGTGCCGGCACAAGGTCAGGTGCGGGCGTGGCTGGATCGCTCGTCTATTTGCAGCCACAACTGCAGACCATTGCCGGACGCTCAGACAGACAAGGATTTATAATTGATATATATATATATATATATATATATATATATATATCAGTTTATTAATCTTAAACATGTCAGTAAAGCGTTGACAGTTGCTTTTTCCCAGTTAACATCTCTTACCTAGCTGACTCTTGTTGACAGGTATAGTTGAGAGAGCCGTCTCAATATTCGAAACGCCTTAGACATTTAATCGCAAATCCTGGAGTCTCTCACCTTAAACGGCTCTTCATGCTGTCGTTTTACACGCGTTTGTTACTATCAACCACTTTTCCCTGGCCTTGGATCAGATAACTTTTGTGTCAATTTAAGTTTGCCAACACTTATTGCTGAGTCTAAAACACGTTGCCCAAGAAAAAGGGAAATGTCTCCTATTTCACACATAGATACAAAAATATGCAACAAAACATCCGGTAAACCACCTTCTACGCAATGTACAGCACAAAACTTGGCCAAACACTGCACAGCAGAAAACTATCTAAACTATCGTATCAAATGCGTCAAAATGTGCGAATTAATTCATATTTCATCCGCATGCGACGATTTTATGAGGCGCCCTCTGCAATACCTTCTCTAAGGAATTTTCACTACTCTACGGATGATTGTATTTGGCGGATCTAGGCTTACAGTTTGGGGAAAACCTTTCGCTCCATTTCGTCAGCAAAATGTTATTGACTGAAAGCGGGGGTTGGTGGTGTCGGGTTGTGGGGAGTCGGGACATTTCAACACGTTTTTCTTACCGCCGACTGTGGGGGATTGTTGCGTCCACTGAGGGGATTTCAAGACACTGCGGGGGACAGCTCCCGCCTCCCCCTCCCCCAGTTAACATGTCAAAATAGGCCCTGGACCTCTATTTGACGCACTCTCAAAACTGCTTGACTGAGTTATTTGTCTTCTTCTGAATGTAACTAAAAAGTCAGACAGCTTTCTGAGCTAACGGCACGTGCAGATCTGACGACGGCGGTCGCGAGCATGGTTTTCAATGGGTGCCTAAACCCCAAGTCCAGCCCAGCCGAAACCCGTGAACACTAAGCCCAGACCCAGAACAGACCCATTCAAATTCATAAAATTGAGGCCCATGTCCAGTCAGGCCCATCCATATTAAGCAGATAATTAATTATTTTCACAAAATTTGCAACCATTATCCTAACATATTTACTTGCATGCTAATAACGATAAATAATATCACGCACCTGGGTATTGCTGTGGCTTTTGACTCATCGAACACTTTTCGGTCAACATTGTAATACTATATCAGACTTCGGATCGGACATGATTTGGGATTTTTAATTCTTTCACCACTGCTAGTTCTTACCATAATTTTTTGTTCTCATATAATTGTCAAAATGTATTGTTTAAGTGTCCTTTATCATTCATTAACCTATTTACCTGATTTAACATTTGGTTGTCAAGTAAAAAAATAACGGCTAGCAACATGACTCAAAAATTGTCATACCCATGCCCACCCAGCACCCATGAGAAGTCGAAAAATGCATACCCAGCCCAGGCAATCGGAAGAATTGAGTGGGCACCCATGGGTGCACCCGATCCATTGGAAACACTGGTCGCGAGACGCGAGCCCCCCAAAACAAAAATTTGGCACTCACGTGCGTCACAGGTGTTGCACGCGCTCCGAAGTCGGCCCAAAATCTAGTTCGCACAGGTCTGATTTGTGTCTGGAAAAAAGTCAGCGTCGCAGCCCTCACCGTTTCGGCGCTGTGGTACGGCAAAACATTGATTTCATGCACAAGGAAATTTCGTCTTTAATATAATAGTGGGATGACACTTGTTCACCTAGCGACCATGATCTATATTTGGCCTAGCAGGCTGCCACGATCTGGCTTCCCTGCATTTGCATCACACAGCCCGCAACGAACAGGATTAAGCACAATCCGATTTTTCGCAGCATATTTAGGTCTATTCCGAACATTACAGCAACAGCTTTTGTTCCCTTTTCAACAACTTGGTTTAATAAATAAAACGGCGGGAATAAATTATACTCCTCAATCACTGACCGTGACAACTGACTAGGTCGGTTCAGATCAGAACAGTGTTAACTATGGGCCAGGTATGCGGATCTTTTTTGCCCCCCCCCCCCCAGTGTAGGGTCTGATATCTACGCGACTCTGCAGGGGGAGGGGGGGGGGGGTGATATAAAGTTTCATCGCTCGCCCTTGAGTGGCTGTCGTATGTATCCACAGTGTGAGCAGCGTCACCGCAGTCGCTACTCCGGCAGGGAGCGGCTGTTTGTTGACCTGTTGGCGATGGGGGACGGCTGGTACGACGGCCACTAGTGGGATCGTATTACAGCATCATTGACCGCCGGATAACCCACCAGGCCCGGAGCCTCCCCCAGCTGACCCACCAGGCCCGGAGCCTCCCCCAGCTAACCCACCGGGCCCGGAGCCTCCCCCAGCTGACCCACCAGGCCCGGAGTCTCCCCCAGCTGACCCACCGGGCCCGGAGCCTCCCCCAGCTGACCCACCAGGCCCGTGTGAGTGCTTCCCCAGCTGAACCCACCAGGCCCCGGAGGCCTTCCCCACTTTACCCACCAGGCCGGAGACCCCTGCAGGTCTGACTCCACCGGCCCGAGCTGCCTTTCAGCTGGAACCCACCAGGCCCGAGCCTCCTTCAGCTGACCCACCAGGCCCTGGAGCCTCCCCAGCTGACCCATTCCAGGCCCGAGTTTCTCCTCCTAAGCTGACCACCAGGCCCGGAGCTCCCCAGCTCGACTCCACCAGGGCCGCGGATGCGCCTGCCAGCTGACCCAGCCTGGGTCCCTCGGGAGCCCTCCTGTCAGTCTGAGGTCCGACCAGTGCGCCGTCACGCCTCCCTATCCCAAAAGCTGCACGTCCTACCCAGGCCCTCGGGCAGCCTTTCCTCCCAGCCTGATTCTCCTACCAGGTTCCACGGCAGCCCCTCCTTCAGCTGGATCCTCCACCAGCCGCCCGGAATCCTCCCCAGCCTCTGACCCAATCCAGGCGCCTGGTAGTCATCTCCCCGCTTTACCCCCAGGCCCGGAGCGCCTCCCCCAGGCTGACCCACCAGTGTCCCGTGATGGCTGTGACCGATGTATAAGACTGAATCAAACACCTGGTGGCCCGGTAGCCTCACCCTTGCAGCTGACCTCACCAGGCCCGGACCGCCCTCAGGCTGTACCCAGGCGCGGGCCCGGCCACGAGCTCTACCCTCAGCTGAACCCACGCCCGAGCCCCGCGAGCCCTCCCCAGCCAGCTCTCACAGACAAACTCCCACCAGGCTCCTAAAGAATGCCACTCCTTACAGCCTGAACCTACGCCACCACACCCCCACCAGCCCAGTGAGCTCTTACCTTTTACAGAACTGACCCACCACCAGGCCCGGACAGGCAAAGCTAATCCCCACAGGTAACCACGGAGCACCCGGCCAAGCCTTCCCCGTGGACCCAAACTGGGCACTGGAGCCCAATCACCTCTCATGTCTGTACCCACCGGCCCGTGAGTACCACAACTCTGTTGACACCACGAATACGGATGCCGCATCCAACATCCTCCCAAATGAATTAAACGTCCAGGCCCCGCCTGAGCTCCACACCCCGAATTCCAAACGTCAGAAACCTCCCGTCCACTAACATTTTACCCAAAAGCCTCACCAATCGTACAAATTAGGCACTCCCACCCGCACGTGCGTATCTCGTTGCAGGTCGTTTCTCAGCAGTCTGTCCTAAAAGCTCATTGTGTGTCCCAGTCCTAGGCCCGACCAAGGTCTCCGATATCGATCATTACCTACGAAGGGCCGTAAGTGAGACGGGCTCACAGGGCAGAGCGCGTATTTCTCGCCTCTATCAATACTTTTTCGGGCAGGTCATCTCGTTTGGACTGCGTCCCTACGTAGCCGTATCTCGCTCACCAGCCTCCACTACTAAAATTGACTCCCCTTAACGATAGCGGTCCCGAATACATCCAACTTAATCTAAGATAAAATAAATATACTGAGCAGAAGAGAACAAATGACTCCAAGGCATTTCATAGACTCAAATGCGTTCATATAGCGCGCTTAGCATACACGTATGAGCCAAAACACATCGATAACATAAGTTATTTTATATGCTTTAATTTAAATATCCCAGCAAACGTTATTCTTCACCGCCACCTTAACCACCCAAGCCGGCCCCCTTTTGATCAAGACATTGGCTAGCAGGTGCGCTGGGTCTAGTCACAATCACGAACCAAGACAGATGATGCTTTTCGGGTGGCATCGTAACATACGAGAGCCATCACGATAGTCAGTATCTTCGCCCACTGCCTCAACAGGAAACATTACTACTATCTGCAGACTGACGTATGCGACCAGTGGACGCAACGGCCTCTAGCGACATACACACACGGCACACACGTCTCGCTCGCGAGCAGGCTCGTCAGACGCACGCAAACGCTACGCTGTTGTCACGCAGCTCACTGCACGCACGACAGCGGCACGCCTACCGCACGCAGCGCACGTGCACCACCCGCCTACCGCTACGCACGACACGGCACGCACCCCGCACTCCCGCACACAAACAACATCACGAAACGACATCCACACAACCTTCACACTATACGCAAAGTTACAAAGCAGTCACTTATACAGGTCTTGCTTTCCGTAGGCGTGCCACGCCGCGAAATTGTTGCGTCTTTAGCCCTTCTCATTATGAGAGCAAGTGCTGCCCGCGCACAACTGTATTAGCACGGCTTCGCGTACATCTCCACGGGATCTCCCGACCTCCCAGCTGCTAGGTCCTCACCGCATGACACGTGTGAGGTGAAGAAAGCCCCATACCAACGCTCAGAGTTTGTCTACATCAGGCATCAGCATCACGCAGCGCACTGGCTTATGACAGGACACACGGCTCTGCCAGTTCAGTTCTCGTCACTGCCGCCAGGGGCGCTAGAGTCTGGCCACCAAATAGCGCCAGTAGTCCGACACGGCCATTCAGATGACGCCACTAGTCGGACATAGCCATTTCAGATGGCGCGACGAGTCAAACACGACCACTGTAGGTGGCGCCACCACTCGGTCGGGTATCTCAGGCAGCGCCACCACCGCTTCTCTCTCGAGCACGGCCCTAGGGGCGCCACTAACATGGCAGCGTTCCGTGTCACGCCCTGCAGACATCACCGCACCAGCCTGCAGGAGGCGCAGCACGAGCTGGCGTAGAAGCTGGTCTGACACAACCTGGCCCGCTTCACCAGGGCGCAGTGGCTGAACTTATCCGTGCAGGAGTCTGAAATGCAGGCAGACTATTACCTCCAGTGTATGTAAGCCTACTGCGGTCAACGCAGCCTGCTGTAAGTGCCAGGCAATAGGTATTAAATGTGTACTATAGCATACTACAGTGCGGTAAGAATGCTGCAACATGATCATCACTTGGTTCATGCCAAATCGAATCGATTTCCTAGTTTTTATCAAAACTTGTCATTTATTTACGTCAGCACGTGGTCATCATCCTAATTTATGTGCAATAACTGTGAACAGCGACGGACAGCTTGCCCACTTTTGCGTGACTGTTATCAGCTTGTGAGACATTTCGTCTAGAAGAGGCAAGACAAAGATCTACTGCAATGCGTAACAAGCACGCAACACTGACGCAAAGGCAACAACACAGCATAGCCAGACCTTCAAACGTCCCCCGCTTGGCGTTGTTACGTACCTGTGTCGTCCGCACTCAAGGCGTTACCACTGTCCCCCTGCTCAGTGTGCCCGGTGTGTCCGCCGTCCTGACCCTGTCCGACACCAGCCCTCTGAGGCTCCAGCGCCGCGGCTGTCACTGGACGCTGTACTGCCGGAACCGACTCCCTCTGTGTCGGACGACCCTCCGTCGTCGCCGTCGCCGCCGTCGTCGCCGCCGCCGTCGCCGCCGTCGGTACTGTCTCTGCCGCGGAGGCTGCCGCCCGACCAGTCGACGGTACAGCGGACGATTCTGACACCGTCTCGTTATCCGCCGACCAGGCCACCGTCTCAGCGCTCCAACTATCGCCGGCGAACCTCGCGGGAGAGTCCGCGGGCAGGGTCTGTTTAGGGGACTCTCCCGAGTCGCTGGCAGGCAGATCGTTTACGGGAGGCTCGCTGGCAGGCTGGTCGGGGAGAGAGTGGTGTTTGCCGGCGGGGCGAGCTAGCCGTGCAGTGAGAGTCTGGTCAGCGGTCTGGGCCTGCAGCTGATGGGTCCACCGCGACTCGTCAGCCGCCAGTCGGGCCACGTGCGGACTTTTCAGGTGGTCCGCAGACTCGACCTGAATCTCGTTGTCTGACTCCTCCACGGTTTGATACTCAGGACCGAGCGTAGGTTTGAGTGGTGACTTATTTTCCGTCTCCTTTCCAGTTGCAGTTGCTGGCTGGCCGAGCACAGCGGACGTGTCGGAGGACTCAGAGGTCGAGGCTACAGCAGGGCGAGGACAGCCAACAGTCAGCGACATATTGGCGACCGTGGCGCCGCCAACGGCGAGAAGCAGTACTAAACAGACACAGCAAACAAGCGGGACGGACGGATGACGAACAAGGCAACAATCAAGCAGCGTTCACCCATCAAAGGGCGAAAAAAACATACTCCAAATAAAAATAAAAATGTGAGCATTGAGCATCCACGCTAAAAAAGAAATCGAGACGTGAAGCTTGAAAGGCTCTTATCCCAACCGTTAGATATATAACGGCACGTACTCTAAAAAAGGAAACAGAGACACCAGGCAGGCCAAGCTGACACACTGCGGATGCCTGTCAAGCAGCGACCAGCAGCTGCCGAGCTTGTTACCCGAAAGCCACCGCAGGTATAAACGCTGGGCGTTAGCTGCACGCTGTAACAAAGGACAACCCGCACACACAACAGCAGGCGCACAGCACTGCAGGCGCAGCAGCGGAGACTGACCGTATCTCCGGCTCGGGGGACTGCATCCACTCCACCCGCATATGAAAACTATCACCTAGGCAACCAGAGAGACGCCGTTATTGCTATCGGCTAAACAACCGGAGACTCATCGGCATTCCAAACGTGGTCAGCCAGATGCCATCGGGGCTGCCAAGGTCGCAACGTTCCTCTATCACGATGGACGGGGAGGGCACGGGGGCACCTAAGGCAAAACGAACCCTCATAGCACACTTCCGGATTCCGGATTCACCCTGGACCTCAAACCGAGCGCCCCTAGCCACCTCCAACCCTCCCCCCGTCACGCCGCACCACCTACCGCTGCTGGGACAGTCGACCAGCCGACAGTTGCGCCGGTCGGTCGGCCGCTCGGACGAGGAGCAGCCCGCTGCCAGCCGGCCGTCGCCGCCGACGCACGCCACCACGCGTCGCTGCTGTCCGTCGCCGCACGAGACGGAGCAGGTGGCCCAGTCGGAGGTGAACCAGCGCGGCCGGCAGGGGCGGCCCAGGTCAGCACCACACGGCTGCTGGCCGGCCGGCCTCGGTGACCCGGCGCAGGAGAGGTCAGAGGTGACGGTGACCTGGCCGGCCGCCCGGCGCACACAGAGCACCGTGCGCGTGGCCTGGCCGCCGACTCCGCACTCCTGGGAACACTGCGGACACGGGACAGGCGTCAGTCGAGCTGCTCCTGAGCCGCCACTTCAGGTGCACCATGCACCACTGCTAGTATATACGGCGTTATTTGCAAAACGTTCATTGTGAATTTCAGTCGATCATGATACACTGGCATGCTTTAATACACATCCATGTCAGTATAGACGGCATAATAGGCTGACTGCAATTACAAGAAGTTTGCAATGACACTCAGCACAGCAATGCAAGGTGTTTACTCTGCAGAACATTTTGTACGATCATGATATCTCATTCCTAACCTTGAGTTGACGACACTCACGCTACACGCGGTACAAGACATACACGCAGAGCAGCTGAACACCACCTGTGACATTCGAGAGGAGACCCGTCTCACCTGGCTCCAGGGCCCGGTGAACCAGATGCCTCCGCAGCCACGATCCGTCTTACAGGGCCGCGTGTCACCCGGCATCCGAGCGGCGTCACAGCGGTCCGGTCCGCCACCACAGGCCACTCCTCGAGACTGTACACCCTGGCCGCACTCCACCGAACACTGGCACAGAGGAAAGGAGGTGGTGTGTAATACACAGGCAGCTAGCACAAATACAACGCACAAGTACAACAATGTGGTAAATAATGTTGATATTGGAAAAAAGGTAAAGGTAGCATGTCTATTGTTTAGCCGATGTAACATGTTCCCACCCAACACAACTCTGCAGTCGTATAGCCGCGATCCAAGCCAGTCTGACTGGTACAGATCTGACCTGAGATGACCCGGCCTGACCTCTGACCCGACCTGGCCGCAGTCGGCCCTCTGACCTGCTGTGTCCAGTTGGTGACCATCCAGCCGGCAGGTGCGGGTGTCTGCCCCGGCTGGCCGGCAGAGTCTGCTCCAGGGTCGGGCACAGGACACTCGGCCCGGCGGCAGGGTGCCGTGTCCCGCGGCCGTTCCACCTCGGGACACCAGCCGACTGAGCTCGGCTCCGTGCAGGTCACTGAACGAGTCCGGGTGCCCCAGCCGCAGCTGACCGAGCACTGCCGTCACACATACACACACACACACACACACACACACACACACACACACACACACACACACACACACACACACACACACACACACACACACACACATGGTCAGACGGGTATAACTATGATGATGTGCGCACATAAGGACCGAGTGGCGCGAAATGAGGGACGGAAATTATTTCCAATAATTAATTTATATTCCCTTAATGCTTAGACTGCACCGTCTGACTCCGCTGCATTGCGGGCTAGTCTTCCTACTACAATTGCAGCTTGATAGAACGCCATCTAAAATGTCTGCGCTGGTATGCTGTGCCGCAGTACCTTCCTGTGATACGGAGCAGCTTAAACCAGGCGCCCGTTCTGATTGGGTGCCTGCATAATCGGCAATTTGTGTGATTATGTTAACGACTTTCTATTTTTTAATATCCACCCATACAATCGGTACTGTACAATTTTGAATTGCACCAGCCTAGTCTTGCTACACTTTGTACCTACCTATCGATCACTGTTTTTGTGTCTGTTTTATGTGTTTTACCAAGGCTGAAGAAGGAGGCCGGATGGCCTTCGACAGGGGCGGATCCAGCCCCTCGGTTTGGGGGGGGGCAACTTTTTCCGGCAAAAACGTACCCCCATTTTTTCTTCACGGATTTGGGCTTTTCACCCTATTTGGCATTAGAGATGAAAAAATAATATTTTTCCGAAAAAAAAAAATCTTCTGTTTTTTCGTTTTTTTATTATTTTGAGAAAAAAATCGAGGAAAAAATCGTGAAAAAACTTTTTCGTTTTTTGGGGTAAAAAATAGGGAAAAATCACTTTAAAACACACAGAACACCATTTCCGTAGCATATACACACGTATGTAATCAATAATAACGTTTATCTCATACCAACTCGCAAGGGCGTCACCGATAATTATTGAGGGTCGGATAAAGCCGAAAAAACGTATATCCGTTTTGTCTCGTGATGCCTTTGCAATATTTTTTAAGTGGATTTCCTTTGTTAATACGTTTGGTTTGATGTAGTTAACTTTAGGTGTTTTTAGGAGGCGATGTCACGTCATATCAGTTCGCGTCGCCTTTTTCGGAACTCGGCAGGCCATGCTTAAACTTGTAGCCAGCTGAAAATTAACCCTCGCCTCAGGGGGGCCTGACGGCCTCCCTGTATTTTCTTAAATCACTTTTTAACTCATTGCGGCGCATATTGCGGATTTCACTAGCTTGATTTGACAACAAAAATTTTTTATTACGTTATGCTTGGCAAAATTTCACTGGAAATATGGTTGCAGTCATTGGGAGAAAATAACGTTTTAGTGACGATTATGTTGGTGGAAAGGACGTAACTATATTGTAAAAAATCGTAGAATAGATATTTGCAGCAAATTGCTAACAGTAAGCGACAAAGATACGAAAATCGCATTTTAATTAGGAAAGGCAACTGGATTTCGGAAATTGGTTTCTAAACCCCTTAAACTGGAAAAAAATGGGGAATCACTTAATAAAAATTGTCAAGATTTTGAAAACCAAAAAGATAAGTGAGAGGACTAAATATGGGAAATACCCAAACCAAATTTTAAAGCAATGACTTGCAATAACTATTTGTGATAGAGTGATGGCTCCCTAAGTGTACGGAGCACATGACGTCATTTTTAATCACTTTTTTGGACTTATTTTGACCAGATACCGACAAATAAATACATTTTTCTTGTATTATCTGAGACAAAACTGGTTCAAGGGCCAGCTTTTTATTTACATTTATTATAATTTTCTCATTTTGAGGTTTTTTGACGGAGAAAAAACGCTATTCTAGCGTGATCGAGTCTGGTCATTCACTTGACCTGGAAGTTCACCCAGGACTGAAACCTAAAAATTAGCCCATACCGTTAGATTATCACATGAAGGCACATGCGCTGGTTCTTATCCGCGATTGCTCTATGATGCTTGTTTTGGAGTTAAAAGGGAATCCTGTCAGCCCCCCCCCCCCCGTACGCGAAGGTGGAACGGTTAGGCTAGGGTTAATATTGTATTGAAGTGGCCCTGGGGCCAGGAATTACCGTCCAAGGAGAGCCTCTGAATACACTTAATGAAATTAATTTTCCATTTTCCTAATTTGTTGTTAGCAATTGCGGAAAACTTGTGTGATGCGCGAAGCGGCGCGATTTTTTCCAATTTTGTATTGTGAATAGCTGGATTTGGTTTGACTGCTTCAAAGCTATTTTAGCGATAAATTATTATCTTTCCTCGGGTACCAGATTCACCATGTTAATACCAAATAGTACCAAATCAGTCCGTATTGAACATTGTGGGTATTCACTGATGTCCTTTGGGGGGAGCAAAAGATATGTTGGCCCCACCCTTTTTCACTTTGGGGGGGCCATGGCCGGATTGCCCCCCCCCCTTGGATCCGCCCCTGGGCTTCGAAAGCTCCCGTTTAAATATAGCAATCTGATGATTGAATATATTTATCTGATAACATGCAGCCGTCCCAGCTAAACAACAATCTATATAAATATATACTATGAATATTATGTTGGTCAGGGAAGCTGAAACGAAGCCACTGCAAACAAATATTTTGATTCGAGTTCACATTAATTTATAACCAACTCACTCCAAGTCAAACAAACCCTAGCCAGTTAGATCAACATAACCAGACAGCTTCAGTCAAAAATATCCAGGAAGCATCATTAATTTTATGTCTAAACACCAGCGAAATAACATTATCGTAAGCATTCTACAACGTTATTTTTGCATCTTAATGCATTATTTTCGAAAGAAGCATGTGATCCACTGTTGTGATCATGAGACGGATTGTGGTCAAACTGGATTATAGACCGGAAGCTGAAATAATAAAACTATTGATTGAATGACAAATGCTGAATTACTTGTGGCATGATGCTAATCCAGAAGCCAACAACAATATACCACTGACGAGAACCGGATGATTTGAGAAGATGCTTCCACACAGGCGCCAGATCACACGACAGCCAACACCTGTTGTGACCTGACCTGACCTCAGTTCCAGGAGCGGCGCGGTGCCGGTTTACACTCCACTCACCAGGCTCCACTGTCCGACGTGCCAATTGACGGCCGGCTGGCAGGGGCCGTCGTTACAGGGCTGTGTCTCCGGCTCTGTCGGTCTGCCCACACACTCGGTCACCACCACCGGCTGGCCTCCCCGCACACAGAGGAAGGTGCGCGTCTGGTGGCCGGCGCCGCATGACCTGCTGCACGCAGACCACTCGTTCGCCTCCCAGCTGCTGACGCCGCTGTTACAGGGGAACAGACGGACAGACAGACACATACGGTCAGAGGTGGCCGTCAGAACACAGAGCGGGCCGGGATGACGGGCAGGGGTGACTAGAGCGAGGTCCATGTAAAGAGGTGACGGGCAGTCAGCTTCACGGTTAATATCGAAGCGAAGGCGGTACCACGATCGTATGTGAACGGTGATAATTGATGACACCAGGTAATCGGTGACTAGAATGAAAGGAGTCCTCACCAGACCAGACGGAGAAAACGATGGAATCGATTGGGGATCGAAGCTTTATCGACCAAACTCCTTCCAGAGTTCCACTATTCTGAGTCGCACTCGCACTGAAGTGAAACCTGTCCCAGGCATGAAATCTGACTTGCAAACTGACACAAAGTCTGACCTGTAGTCTGAATGCAACCATACAGTAGCCGATGATCTGCCGCATTTGAAGACTCAGCCTGACTGAGTTCGGGAGGACTGACCTGGCGGGGCAGGGAGTGGAGACTGACCTGGCGGGGCAGGGAGTGGTGTTACACAACACTGGTCGTGTCCGCGGTCTCCGGCGGGCGTTACACTTGCTGTCGGGCGCCAGCTGTTTCCGTTTCCTCCGCATACAAACCACCTCCGGTACACGGGTACCTGCAGTGGCCAGAGGTATTCGTTACAGGAATGGGAAGACATAGACATGATGGACGCATGTTATCGATATCCATGCTTGACAAAATGATCGGGGTTACGTACTGTGATAAAGTAGCCACCAATAAACGCATGCATTTGCATAGGCATATATTTTGTATTCGCAATGAATAAAAACGAGTTAAAACTGACTAAATACATCAATGATAAATGAACGCAACAGGATGAATGACTGAAAAAATGATAATCGAATAACAAACGGGTGTACAGTAATCTACGAGATCGCAGTGCTCACCTCCGCCACATGTCTTGGTACACTCAGAGTATCCGGGCACCACCCACTGGAAGCGGCTGCGGCGGCGCCGTCTACGGCGGCGGCGCTGGGTGCCGGAGCCGGATGGACGGCCGTTCCCCGGCCGAGTTGGCCGCTGGCTGCCCGTCTGCTGGTCGGACCGCGCCGCTCCCGTCCCCGGTGCCGGCTTTGGCAGCCCCGGCTTCTGAACCCTCCGCCTCCTGCCGGGGTGCTGAGCTCCTCGCCGGTCCGTCCGCTGCCCCCGGTGGTGTCTGCCACCGGGGCTGCCGGGTCTCCGCCGGCGGTCGGCCTGGTGTGGCCCCCGCCGCTGATGGTAGAGTGACGTCACGGACCGTGCGCCACCTGTGAACAGGCAGTGAGAACAGTCAGCATGTTACATACAGGGTTCTAAAAGAAGCAAGTCATTTTCTCGTTATCAACCAAATGCTTTAAGATATTTGTAAGTAACAATATCAGCATGAGAAGTGAAGCAACTCTATGCTAAAGCACCGCGGCAGTTGAGACAGCGTTGCTTCTGACCTGGCCCGTCAGGGGGCAGTGGCGGCGCTGCGTTGTGCTGTGGCGGGCCGCTGACGCTGGGCTGCGGCAGGACATTCCCCTGTACTGGCGGCCGCTGTGGCAGCCCGGGGCGGGACGGCAGCATTGGCACCGCCGGCATCAGACCTGACCCGCTCGGCAGCCGAGGCAGCACTGAGGTCAGCGAGTCGTTCTTCTTGATGGCGTACTCGTACTTGATGCCGCGGTTGGTTTGCCGGTACAGAATCTGCCCAGCGCATGAGAACATCTATAAGTCAGGCTGCAATTGCATTTCACTTGTCGTGAAATAAACTAAGAAAATAAATCAACAGCATCAATTTGTCATAAGTAGGCTACCGCAGGGCTTCAGTACATCAGCCTCTATTTAAAGAAGCCACCCAGCTCACCCTGGTCGAGCCGCTCGGTTAGCCACGCTTCCTGATGTACTCACAAATAAGTCCACAGGCTGTGTGATGGGCCCCACGGCGGTGATGGTCTCTCCTTTTGCCTCCGATTGTCGGCGATATACGAAACTGGCGCCGGCGCCCGGGTACTGGCCAGAGTTGACGATGTTCCAGTCTCCGTTCAGGATAAACCGCTGCTGGATGTCGCGCAGCGCTGTGGTTGGGGCGACACAACAAGCGTGATCTGCTAGAACTTGGTACCTAGTACGGACAGTCATTTATTATCAGATATCGTTCTTCGTGATCGTAGCATGTGAAAAACTCAGATCGACACGACATGCAATGTCTCCAAAAACAGCCTATTACACCTTATGGACATCTAAAAAACTATTTCAGCCCTTCCCGACGTTCACAATATCGACAGCTACCGTCTATCTTGATCTGTATACGGGTCTGAGTCACAGCGTGACCTGGTTCAGGCTGCCGAATCAGAGCCAGTATCCCTGCCCGAGCTGACGTCACTGTCTGTATCATCAGCCCTGCAGCCCTGATGCGCCGCGCCGCGTGTCTTACCGAGGCAGTTGTTGGTGGGAGCCATCTCCTTATCACCAGCCCTGCAGCCTTGATGCGCCGCGCCGCGCGTCTTACCGAGGTAGTTGTTGGTGGTGAGCCATGCTCCTTATCACCAGTCCCTGGCAGCCTTGATTGCGCCGCGCCGCGAACGTCTTACCGAGGTAGTTGTTGGGGGCGCCATCTCCTCGATGGGCGTCTTACGAGTGTAGTTCGTTGGTGGAGCATCTCCTCGATGGCGCGTCCTTCTACCGAAGGTAGTTGTTTGGTGGGCAGTCATCTTCCCTCGAGGCGCGTCTTACCGAGTAGTTGTTGGTGGGCGCCATCTCTGACTCACTGTCCGTATCACAGCCGCAGCCTGATGCGCCGCGCACGCGTCTTACCGAGGTAGTTGTTGGTGGGAGCCTGCAGCCTTGATGCGCCGCGCCGCGCGTCTTACCGAGGTAGTTGTTGGTGGGCGCCATCTCCTCGATGCGGATGCTGCAGGCCCCGGCCGGAATCTGCGCCACCAGCCGGTAGCCCTCGCGGAGGTACGGCTCGGTGAAGATGCCGGAGATGATCTGACAGGTGCTGTTGTTACCGCCGCAGACGCCGCACGCGTCCCGGATACGAGGAGAGCCGACCACGCCGTCACAGCCGATGTGCTGCGGGCGGGAGACGAAGCTCAGCTTCTGACGTCGGCCGGTAGGGGATGGCGAGTGAGAGGGACGGTTTGTCTGGCATTGTTGTTAGCGAATATTTTCTGAGTGCTCGCGGAACTCTTGCATGCAAGATGATTAAACAGTTCTGAATAATATTTCTCGTAGTGCTTGTGCAAGGAGCATGAATATATTGTAATTGGTTTTTTCAATCGACCTTCTCCTTGAATGTACCAAAGTGAACAATATTTTTTTCACTTTGGTACATTCAAGGAGAAGGTCGATTGAAAAAACATTTAAAAGTTCTGAATAATGTTCCGCTGTGACTGCCTTTGCAGAGACTGGTGGGATCACCACACAGATCAGTACAGCACCACTGCAATCAACACAGCACGCAATGACATATACTATTACCTACGGCACAACACAGTCCCAAGGACCCAACAAGCGGAATGTTCCATCGATAGTTGTGAGAGAGTTGATTTTCCAACACGGAGAGAAGTCGCTTCCTTATCTGGGTTCTCGCAACCATCGATGACAGAATGAAATAATCCTCAATCGACTCAGACATAGTTGAGATAAGCTCAGATAAGCTCGTCACCTTAACACATGTAGCACGTCGGTCATCTGACAGGAACTGCACTCAAAAGCACCAGGCTTGACCAGTCGGATGTTAAGGGACATCGATTCATGTGGCCAATGTGTCACTCCTGACTCCTATTCAATCGCTAACATATGTTGTACAGCCCTGCAATATCAAATAAGTTGAAGAGGATGAGGAACATCAGCATGAAGGCGATTCATTCCATGTAATGCACTCGTCCAAATGTTAACACATACATAAGCTGTGGGGACATGTAATTTTTTTAATTAAATAAACAGCACCCAAAACACCCATTTAAGCACGAAAACCTAGGCAGGTAAGGAATATCTTGTGTTGTATTTGTGAAGCCTGCACAGATAGAAAGCACAGCTTTATGAACAGCTAGCTCTAAAAAAGTTCATAGTAAATATGTAATATTTCCTAAGCGATTCTGAAATGAAGATGATGCCCGAGGAGAAAACTAGACCAGCATGTAGTAGAGTCGTAAGATAGAGCATCTGTACCATGTAGTACACGTGTTATTGGAAGTGCAGTTCGCATAACTTTGAACCTTAGCAACTGTGTTATCGAGCCATGCTAAAGGTCGGACGACGGTCTACGGAGAGGCCCTGCTGAAGATTACAGTGCATGACACTAAGGCAATGTTGTTCAGACCTTGTGTTGAAAGTTACAGTTCTTCACATATTTTAATACAACATGGTAACATATTGACGGAAAGTCATAATGTTGAGTATGTCATTGAGCATAAGTCATGTTCAAATTAGAATAAGTCAAGTTAAAACTAAAATAAATAAGTTACGTTCAACGAAAAAGTGACTTATTTTCATTTGAACTAGACTTATTTAAATTTGAACATTACTCATTTGAATTTGAAGTTGAAAAGGTTTAATTTTAATTACGCTATTTTTCCGGACTTTATTCACAAAAGTTAAGACATTCCGACTCGGAACTTTCTATAATGTGCTTTAAATATATCTTCGTCGTCGTAGGGTATAATATAGTATAGTAAATATAATATATTTTTTATATATCGTGCCTATAGACAGAGGCTCTCTGAAACTTGTTAAAATGATCGCGAAAAAAACTTCCCAAAATACATAACTGCATTTTTATACATATTTGCAGGGTCATACCTTCCTATTAACGATACCTTTGTTACGCCCGTACCTGGTTGACATTGACATTCAACGGGCTTTAAGTGGCGCGGTTTGACAAGGGTTCTGACCTTGTCGAGCTGGCAAATGATGCTGTTTCGCGATGCTAAATCACATTATTCACACCTTTGTCACATAAACGCTTTCACTGAATGTGAACAATGCCAGGTTTTCCGCCACCAGCTCCGGGGCACGCATACGCCTCGTCACGGTATGCTTCACTCGTGCCTTATAACCGGCTAAACCCCGCAGACAGGTGCTCGGAGGTGACATGGAGGCCTCTGCGGCCTGGGTCGTACCACTCGCGCTCTCATCCTCATCCCGGAGGAAGGTATCTGCCTCTATCGGCATCACCATCCTCTGGCTCGTGCCACTCCACACGTCTCCATTCTGCGAGGTCCAGCGGTCACCATCCCGCGAGGTCCGTCCGACTCGCTCAGCGCTCCATTACAGCTCAGCGCGCCTCTGTGCCATATACGGCACCCGCGCGCCACGATAAGATGACGCGATAGAGCGGCGCATCGGCCGCCGCCGCCAACTAATGATGTATGGAGTGGCTCCTCATCTGGCGGCGTCTGCAGGCGGCGGGGGGTGGCGCTCGAGAGACGAGACGGCGCCGCGGACCGCGCGGCGGCCGGCGTATTGTCCGGCCGCGGGCCCAGTCGGGTCGGAGCCGGGCGGCGCCGTATATGACAGCCGACCCGGAGAAACTGGGAAGAGTACCGCCGTCATCGACAGCGGGAGAACATACATAATATAGCCGGTCGGAGGAGTTGGTAGTGACGCGCTCGTCAGTCATACACAGCTCGCAGGGAGGCAGCGCGGAGTGTCGAGAAAGCCAGCCTCACCGCGGGAGTCGGGTGAGATGTGTCCAGGTTTCGTCAGAAGGCGTGGACGGAATGTCATCGACGCTCCAGAAGATAGTCATTCCGCATATGGTTGAGTCTCTAATAGATACGTTCAGAAGGCGTCGGTAAAGAAAGTGTTACGATCATGTAGACACCTCCTTTTGCTTGTCAGGTCAATCGGGTTCAGATCAGAGAAGAAGTAATGTGAACTGCGAAGGGACACTGATATAACATTTGACTCTCTTTAAATTGACATCGCCACTTGATCAGGGTACTGCGAGTCACGAATCGGATTTTCAGTAACAAAATATTTTTTTAGAGTCAGCGAGTGTAGACGGTGTTGTTTTGCCCTGAGCATTGGGTACACGAAATCATCGCTGAAAAGACGGGTCACGATCAATCCTTGGCCCGCTTACTCGGCGTCTGCGTACCCGTGTTTGAGGGATCCGAGAGTAGCTTAACCCGTTTAGAGGGTCGTGGTGCCCTCGCTCCGGGAGAAGCCGGGTCGTAAAACACAAGGAACATTGGAAATTTTGTACACGTCAGTCCGGCTCCATGGCAGCGTGTAACTCACCTTTCCGGAGTAAACAATTATACCAGTGGATGAGTTCATTTTAAGCCCACTCACATTCCGCATATGGTTTTACTGCAATAAATACCACAATGTTGACAATGCTGTAAACACTTTTAAACATGGTGCACTCAGTGCACCATGCCATTCAGCCCCAGCCTGAGGTCAACTGGCATATTCTGCCTAGCCTTCAACCGCACAGCTACCTACGTTAAATATCTCGATGAACACTTAGTACATCAGACTTTAAACCTGTCCCGAGTTGTGATTCCTCGGATCGGGCAGGTTCCAAACATGTTTAATCGAACGGTTTGACACAGTCCTGGACATGCTGGATAAGTACGTCATGTTCTTATCAGTGATCACCGAGCCATGCCAATCAGGATCAGTAATCGACAGCGGTGGTGGACTAACCAGACCTCCGGTATCGGTTACTCCCCTCACTAGTGCAGCGTGATGTGAGCCATCGGCCACTCCCTGCCCCGTCAGAGCTGACTCACTGCCTATACCCTCTGACCGGTGACCGGTACCGACCCCCTCTGACTGGTGACCGGTACCGACCCCCTCGACCCCCTCTGACCGTGACCGGTACCGACCCCCTCTGACTGGTGACCGGTACCGACCCCCTCTGACTGGTGACCGAAGTACCGACCCCCTCTGACTGGTGACCGGTGCCTACCCCCCTCTGACTGGTGTACGACCCCTCTGACTGGTGACCGGTACCGACCCCCTCTGACCCCTGCTGACTGGTGACCAGTACGACCCCCTCTGAATGTGGACCGGACCGACCCCCTCCGATGACTGGTGACCGGTACCGACCCCCTCTGACATGGTGACCGGTACCGACCCCCTCTAACTGGTGACCGGTGCTACCCCCCGTCTGACTGGGACCGGTACCGACCCCTCTCTGAGCTGGTGACCGGTACCGACCCCCTCTGGGACTCGTGACCGGTACCGACCCCCTCTCGTGACTTGTGACAGGTTACCGACGCCCCTCTGACTGTGACCGGAAGGCCGGATCTCTCGACTGGTGACCGAAGTCGACCCCCTCTGACTGTGACCGTTGCCTACCCCCTCTGAGCCCGTACCGGTAGCCGACCCCCTCTCTGACTGTGACCAGTACCGACCCCTCTGCTGACTGGTGACCGGTTACCGACCCCCTCTTGACTGGTGACCGGTACCCGACCCCCTCTGACTGATTGACCGGGAGCCGACCCCTCTGACTGTACGGTACCGACCCCCTTGACCTGCGTGCGTACCGACCCCTGCGACTGGTGACCGGTACCAACCCCTCTCTACTTGAGTGACCGGTACCGACCCACCTCTGCTGACTGGTGACCGGGTACCGACCCCTCTGACTGGTGACCGTACCGACCCCTCTGACTGACCGTGCCGACCCCCTTTCTGACTTGTGACCAGTACCGACCCCCTCTGAACTGGACCGGTTACGAGCCCGCCCTGGCTGACTGTGACCGGTTGCCGACCCCCTCTGAACTGGTCGTGGACCGTACCGACCCTCTCGACTGAGGTGACCGGTGCTACCCCCTTCTGACCGTGGGAACTTGGTGCCGACCCCCTCTGACTGGTTGAAGACCGTGTACCGACCCCTCTGGACCTGGTGACAGGAGCAGACCCCCTCTGACTGTGACCAGGAGCCGGATCCCCTCTAAGCCATGTGGACCAGTTACCAGCCCCCTCTGAAACTGTGACCGTACCGACCCCCTCTCTGACTGGTACAGGATTGAGACCCCCTTGACTGGTGACGTACCGACCCCCTCTGACTGATCCAGTCTGTCTACGCGACCCCCTCTGACTGTGACCTCCGGGTACGACCCCCTCTGGACTGGTGACAGTACCGACCCCCTCTAACTGGTGACCGGTGCCTACCCCCCTCTACTGGTGACCGTACCCGCGCCCCCTCGACTGGTGACCGGTGCCGGCCCCCCCTCTAACCAGTGTGACAGGAGCAGACCCCCTCGACTGAGTTCCGGTACCGACCCCCCTCTGACTGGTACCGTACCGACCCCCTCTGACTGTGGTGGACCGGTGCCTACCCCCCTCTGGACTGGATGACCTGTACCGGACCCCCTCTGACTGGTGTGACCGGTACCACCCCCTCTGACTGGTGACCGGTTGCCCCCCCTCTGACTGGTGACCGGTGCCTACGCCCCCTCTGACTGGTGGACCGGTTACCGAACCCCCTCTGACTGTGACCGGTGGCCGACCCCCCTTCTGACTGTGACGGTACCGACCCCCTCTAACTGTGTGACAGGAGGCCGACCCCCCTCTGACTGGTGACAGATTTAGACCTCCTCTGAGTTGGTGACCGGTACCGACCCCTCTGGACTGAAGTAACCGGTACCGAACCCCCTGCTGAATGGGTGACCGGGTGCCGACCCCCTCTAAACCATGTGACCGGTGCCGGCGCCGGTGGGTCGCGGCTGAGCCGGTGATGACTCGGACAGCAGACAGACGGTGTAATTAACGAGAGCTGGGCTGGTTACCGGAAATCGTCCCAGCACAGCACCATGCTGCTGCTGCCTCCGCTGCTCGGCTGGTTATCGACGTGTTTATAGAAAATAACCGGTGACTCATACGGTGACGTGCCAGAGACTAAGATGCTAAGGTCACGGGTGGCCGTCTCGCGGCACCGCTGGACACACGGAGTGCATACTCTGCACTGGACATGGCAATCTATCTTTGAGAAGAGAAGTAGGTATATCCCTCTGTCGGGGAATCGAACATCTCAGCCCACATTGTTAACCCAGCAGCCACCGTCTCTTCTGGAGCTGCAGAATTCTGGTCCCAGCGGTCCCAGCGCTGGGACCAGAACCTGGTCACCGGACGTGACTGAAGCTGTGACTTGACCAGGCCAGCGTCCATAGGGTTAGCATTGCAGCGCCGTGACTAAAGCTGCATAACTTGGCCAGCTCATTTCGTGGCTGTAACTGGACTGTGACAAAATATTCGTGATCTTCTGCACCTTTAGTCTCTACCTTTAATCTGGATGGCGTTGTTTTCCACCGATCGCACTCAGCCACTTATCAGCTTAGCAGTCGGGTAGGTCAGATCGTTCCGTGACCATGATTTCAGTGTGTCAGAGAGGATCTGATGGTAACTCAGACACGTGTCGTAATCGTGTGGCGGTGTGGGCGTGACAACAGCAGCCGCTTCGTTAGCGCTGCGGGGGCGGGGGCGGGGGGAGGGGGTAACACGATACACCCGATATACAGGCCTGGCCAACTGTCCGACGACTCCAGCCGGAGCAGCCAGTCACAGGCCGCCATCCATCGTCTATTGGGGGGTCTTCCTGAACGGAAACGACATACAGCGGCGCTGAGAATCAAAGTTGTTCTAAAAACAGTCTTTGATAGATGACTCATTCAAAATTGAAGTGCTACAATCGTATTGAAAGCTGCGAGTTTCTCTGTACTGAAAAAAATGAGGAAAAAATACTGAAATATGTATACATAGCATCAGGACTGGATCTCTATTTGTCCCCAAAGAAGTGGAGTTTGATTGACACCCACTGTGGATGTTAACAGCTGGAGATACCTGCTGATTAAAAAACAATATTTTTGTGAAGGCGTTCGTCATTATAAAGCCATTGACAGTAGCCACTACTTACAAGTCATTTCCAAAGCAGCCGTACCAAACTGGTTGATATGTAACTAACGCATACCTTGCTGACATCTTACATATGTGATATGCACACATTTATCATTCAGAGAGCCCCGTATACCGATCAGTGGCCTGACCTCATATCTATCGTTTAGATAGCCTGCATTGGAATAACTGTCCGCCGACTAATGAACGAAAAATATCAGCATACTTGTTTGCGTGCTCGTGCTATGTTTATTTCCCTAGCCGTAATCTACGACTCGAACGGGGAAATTGCTCGTGTAAATTGTGAAGAAGGCACGTGCTATTCAAGCACATGATGCACATACCTCACCCTCAGTCTAGACAGCTTCGTAGGTCTGACATCAGTGGACAAGACCCGCGTCCAGAATGAATTCTGTGCGCTATTCGCCGAGCGCTGTTATGATGCCGCCTGTGTTCGGTAACGGTTCGTCAGTGAGCTGATATGACAGCCACCGTGACTTCGCATCGAACGCCCTGCCAAACTGGCGGCAGGAAATAGCTCTCCAAATGGTGTTGGCACTGGCATGCGCTCAATTATAGCGACCTGGAAAAACTCGCGCGGTATGCGCCAGTCACGTACTGGCTGGGAGACGTTTCCGCTTCGCGACGGACTTGAACTTGTTTTCCCGACGAATATCTCCACTCTCCAGTCCAACCTTGGCTTTGACTAAGAACTGTGTAGATGTACTGTGAACCCTTTTCCTGACACATGAATGACTTGCGTTGCGTATTTTTGCTAGTTTAATTTACAATAGTGTGACGAAGTGGTCACGTGATATTTCGGCTAGAACTGACCTAGAGAAGCTCTGGCTCACGTGGCCAGGGCACCACTGAGCTGCTCCTGGTGACCCGGTGGACTCGACCTCGGTAGGTGCTGAAGACATGTAGGAGCTGCGGTTTTACAATGTAATCTGGATCAAATTAACACGTAACTGCCATAATGCGCTCTTATCTGGCATGTACTTCCTCACGTTGTCGCGTCAGTGGACCTCTGGAGGAAAGCAGCCGTTTGTGGGTAAGGACGGAGCGGCTGAGGTGTTTACTGTTCACTATCGAGTATCGCCAGTGCACTAAAATGGCCAGCAGCTGGTGGCTTGCCAATGAACTGCCACTGCCACTGCGACTGCCACTGAACAACCACTACCGTTGCCACTGCGTCAACTGTAGCGTGAACAACAGAACAGTCGCAAAGTCAGTTTAGCACGGCTGCATCTTAGCCTCGCTATCCCACTCAGCTATAACACCCTGACCACAGCCAGTCGCACCCTGATTTTACCCCGAGTCAACCTGACGACCATTGACTGGCCGTAACCCAGCCAACAATTAACTTGGACACTGATCGGGCACAATGGTTTAATCCCATTGTGCCCGATCAGTGCCCAAGCTAATTGTTGGCTGGGAACATTATTTTAACGTTACGTGATCGTATAATGTTACTAATATAATTATCATATTACAGATTGAATAAATGTAAGACTCAAAGAACCGCTATTGACCCATGGCGGTTGACATTGCACTGTACCTTTCGCAGCTGACCTGCTGGTTGCATCGTCTGCGAATGTTTACCCCATGACGTCACACCCACCCAGCGAGGGTGACCCCTCTTCCTTTAGCGGTACCGACAGCGAGCTGTTCAGACGCCGCTAATCTCAGGGCCAGAGCAATGGCCATACATCGGGTGTCAGCGGGCGGCCAAATACAAACACACTGCCCGCTACATAAAACATCCGGGGCCGCCACCAGCCGGGGTGTTGGATGGGTTTGTCCGAGTTACCCCGTCACGGAGGGACGGCCCGCCGCCGCCGGTCAGGGAGAGGTGGGGGCACGTGAGGCACTGCCGGTCATGGTACCGCCCACACGATGGACGAGGAGTCACACGTGGGCGGACAGGGAGGACGCGGCGGCACACGAGAGGAGCGTTTCATCAGACTGTCAGCTCTCCGTCCTCTGCATGATCACTCGGTGCCGGCGCGGTGGCGCAGCAGCTGCAGCGTCACGCCACCCACACGGCCACTGCTTGGCTTAGTGGTGTGGCCGTGAGCTGATAGCACACTATACTGCACTGTACAACGAGCGATCACCGAAACAGGTCAGAGAGAGGAGACCAACAAACACCACTCTGTCACAGATCAGACTGTTGAATCACATTCCTTATCTGGTGAGCTGCCAGCGGAATGCAGTGTGATCATCTCCTATCTAACACCAGACCTGTGACCAGTCCCAACTCCTAGTCCGTCTCTCCGAGGGTCCATGTGACGCCTCCTCTCCTGGGACCAATGACTGCTTCCTGACGTTTCCCTCCAAGCCTGCAGTGACGGCCGGGGGCTCAGGACGGGGTCACCGGTGCGGCGAGGGGGCGGTGTCTGCCCGGTGAGCCCCGTGCCGCCGCGTCGGAGCCGCTGTTGATGTGGCCGGAATAAATGTGGCGCTTGTCAGCGTCAGACCGGGGCGGACCGGGACGGAGCGGGGCGGATGGGGGCGGTCAGAGGCGCCGCGTCGCTGGTGGTAGCTCGATCGGAGCGTGGCGCCGCGTCACGACCTGACTAATCCAAACACGGCGTGTCCGCCCCCGACAGCTGCCCAGACAGTCACCACTGCGGAAAAGGCCGGACCCTTTCCACCTTCTCTCTATGTCAGGCCGATTCACGCCCACGCAAAAGGACGAGAAATCGATGGAGTTAGTTCCAACTTCCAACTTATCACAAATACCTACTTGAGGTATGATATGTTAGTACGGAAAGGCAAAACAATCAAAATGTGTGACATAAAATGCTACGTTAACCAAAACGTTGCAAAAATATAAAGCAGAAGCGCCATCGAAAGCATTTGAGGACTGCTCGTTCGAGGAGTTCCTAACATGTGTGTTATTTGTTGCAGAAGGCCATGACGCTGACAAGCGCCACATTTATTCCGGCCACATCAACAGCGGCTCCGGCGAGGCGGCCGCGGCACGGGGCACGGTGGGCAGACACCGCCCCTCGCCAAGCCGGTGCCCCCGTCCCGAGCCGGCAGCACGAGGCACACCGGGCTGACACCGCCCCCCCCCCCCCCACGCCGCGCCGGTGCCCCCCCCGTCCTGAGCTGGTGGCACGGGGCACAGAAGGCTGACACCGCCCCCTCGCCGCCACGCGTTTGGTTGTCAGTCAGCTCAGCTCTAACAGCCTAGCCAGCCATCGGTCCCCAGACAGCTGGTCACGACACAATAATTGATGGCTCACGACACTCGGCGGCGGCACTTGTGGGGAGCGTCCGTCGCGTCGCCGTCGCGTCACTGTTCGTCGTGATTCATCGGCACTCGACGGCTCCCTCCTCAAAAGGTGCCGCACGAGCCGCGCCACGCCGCCGGGGGCCCTCTCGAGCGCCCTGCAATTTTGCAAGCCGGGATATTACCACAGAGTTGTTTGATATTACGGGATGGTGTGTGTCGCGCGTCATCAATGTATACTCGGGTCTCGGGCGGCCAGCGACAAGCCGAATACAGTCGGATTATAAGCAGTGATGATATTCAAACTTGAAATGCTTCAGAAATTGCAAATACATAAGTAGTTGAGTTGAACTTGCTTGAAACAACGTTTGAACATTAAAGTCTCACCAGCGCAAAAATAACTTGTGTTCATATTTTTCCGAACGTTTGATTCGTAAGGAAAAATCTAAAAATAAACCAACTGTCTTACAGCTAGATGTGAAATCACTTAGTCGAATCAATGCATGTTGCGGTTGCCTATCGGCCTGCCCCTGGCCCCGCACCAACTCTGACCCCCCCCCCCCTTCCCTCCCGAGGGAGGCGTCAGTCCGGCGGGTGTCGACGGATCACTGCTGATTTTGGCGTCAGCGCGTCCGGCCGCTGCCACCGGCTGATAGCTCATCTCCGGAAAGGACAGTGGGACAGCGGGACAGCGGGACAGAGGGACAGCGGGACAGAAGATAATAGGACAGCGGAGTACGGGATGACGGGACTGCGGAACAGCGAGAGAGCAAAACATCAGAACAGCAAGGAATGGCACAGAGATACAGGGAAACTACGGGACGGTCGAACAGGCAGCAAGAGAGTGGCCCCCGAGGCAACGGGACAACGTCACAACAGGACAACAGACAGCGAGAAAGGACTACAGAAGCGCGAGACAACGAACATATGTGGAACACACACGTGGAACACGATCACACATGGAACACGAGCACATGTGGATAGCGACTCGGAATACATTTGTCTCTGACTCAGAGGTGCAGTGTCCGTTTCTCGATGCGACCTCACGGAGAGCGGCTGCCCTGTCCGCTGCTCTGGTCTGTGCTGATGCACAGACTACAGCGATATCGGCTGCACTGGTGCCGAGCCTACCTGAGCACCCTCGCCTGCTTCTGGGACCTCACACACGTTTGTGGCGACCAGTTACACGTGTATCGAGCCGAGTCAATGGGCACGCCGTCACGGACCACTGCAAAGACCTGTTTTATAATTTATGAAGCACTTCCTGTAAGTGACTTGTACTGTTCTCTTGGTGCACCCAGTGCCATTCTGGAGCACATTGGGCATGCGGTTATGATAGATATTGCTGCAGAGTCTGAGTGGGTTCCACCTTTCATAAAGTGCTGAACGTGTCAAAGCAGCGTGCCAACAGTAAACACATAGTAGCCGTTTTCACGAAGGATTTATTTTTACCCGCTAGCACCCGGTAGCACCCGGTACTATTTCATGCGTTTTGGGTAATTGAGTCTATGAACACGGCTTTTCCCGGATATTTTTGCATCAATTGAAACTTTATGAATTACAAAGTTGCATTGACACCAAAAATATCCGAAAAAACGTGTTCTTAGACTCAATTATCCAAAACGCACTAAACATTACCGGGTACTACCGGGTACTAACGGGTAAAAAAAAATCATTCGTGAAAACGGCTAGTGGGACATCACTCCTCGAGTCATGCTTTTCTTGGGATGCCATTGGTATGACGCAATCGGGCATCAGTGATACAGATGCAATCAGTATTCCCGGCTCTTCTAAACAAGCTAATGACAGTCTTCTGCAAACAAACGGGTGATGGCATACACTTCGATGATTTTATATTTGCCTCAAGTGTACAATTTGCTAACAAATTTGTCTCATGTGTAAAAAGTTATTCAATAAAAACCTAAGAGGGGCTGTCAGCCCCCCCCCCCGTAGGACGACGGTTAAATGTAATAAGCGGCAAGTGAAATATGCACGAACTTGTATTTATAATTTACCTTTCCCGTGTTACATCTCATTTTAAAGCAATTCGGTTTCAATGTTTATCAAATCTGCTTCGATGTTGGCCAACACTGCCAGAGACCAGCATATCACCTGGGAACAACTACAAGTCGAACAAGTGTTATCCGGGACTTTTCCAAGATGACCTCTTCCCCCCCCCTGTGACACGAAAACACGGATAAAGCCAGAGCAGGTATGTAGCAGCCAGCCTGGGCCGTGACACCGTCGTCACCCAGCGCGGCGGGCTGACAGTCGGTCGGCAGTGACCCAGCTGTACCGCCTGCCGTGACAGGTGAGATCATCCCTCTGCCGGGCCAGGTCAGGGCAGGGGGCGGCCGCCAGAGTTGCGCAGGGGAGGGGAGGGGGTTGTTGTTGCTGCTCAGAGGCTGCCAGTTTGGCTGCTGCCCCGCCACAGAGCGTCTCATGTCAGATCGCACCGGTAGTTGTCAGTGACGGCCCGCCGCAGAGCGTCTCATGTCAGATCGGACCGGTGGTTGTCAGGGCCTCGGAGGTCACGGCCGTGCCGGTACTGTGGTCACGGACTGTCACTACTGTGGTCACGGACTGTCACTACTGTGGTCACGGACAGTCACTACTGTGGTCACGGACTGTCACTACTGTGGTCACGGACTGTCACTACTGAGGTCACGGACAGTCACTACTGTGGTCACGGACTGTCACTACTGTGGTCACGGACAGTCACTACTGTGGTCACGGACAGTCACTACTGTGGTCACGGACAGTCACTTCTGCCACTGTGGTAGCCCTGTGATGTCACTTGCTGACATCCTGACCAATTTGACCTTAGCTTCTCTTCAACCACTCATATCCACAATTCAAGTGGTAATATGCTAAGCTACGGCGCACATTACTTAACTTTTTGCATAATTTAAATGCGTTGCATCGTAAGGGTAAAATATGGTCATGCACTGGCATAAGGTTATTATGTTGTGCTGCACTCCAACAAATCAAAGACATTGAGTTTTGAACTATGAATCAAATCACCTAAACCGTCCCGGACTAAGTCAGATGCACAATGTGATGGATTAGCCTTCTGCCTCTGATGTGTTGGCGAATTGAGGAGTAAACTAGATTCAGATGAAAGGTTGAATTATGATAAACGTCTAAAGATATCCGTATGCGCCAGCAATCCTGACTGATGACCAAGAAACGACAACCTCCCTTCGTTTGTATAGTGGATCGGTTTAGCCCAACGTCAGCATCATTTCCGAGCAGAAGTGAATTAATGTCCTGAATCATCCCTGGCTGTCATACGTCGACAAGTGGTCGCTACATATCTCGAAACACATTTATCAATGCAGGATCTTAGGAAGGCGATATTTCAAGACGGGCTCAATCATCTTATTCATCGAGAAGAAACAGCAAACACTTGTCTGACATACCGTATTTGGATGGGAGTCAGACTATGGAGCTGCAGCGCCCACGTGTGACTGACTCGGGTCCTGACCGTATTGACGTGACGGATGAAGAGATATGACGTCATCAGAGATATGACGTGCAGTAGGTCGTATTAGCCGAATAAAAAAAATGCTATTTGGAATTACCGTTTATGCATTAAGTGTGCAAGTAATAAGACTTTATGTCAAAAGACAAACATGTGATCACGCTAATCATTTGCAAAGGTCTCCACTCTGTCGGAGCGGAGAGGACGGGATTGGGTGGGGTGGGGTGGGGTGGGGTGGGGTGGGGTGGGGTGGGATTGGGTGGGGTGGGGTGGAAGTAGGGGAGGGGAAGGACGGTGGAGGGGACAGGAGGCGGGGTCGTATTAAAACAATCCTCTCACCTCCCTCCCCGTCCACCACCCACTGCGTCCAGCAGTTCGGAATGACTCATCAGCAGTCGTCACAGCAGTCACGGACCGTCACCGCCGCTGCACGCTGCACGGCGCACACACGGTGCACTCACGGCTCACTGTGCAGTTCGGAATCGGCGCGGCTCATCAGCGATTCGGACGCGACCCGAATAGCAGCCGCGGTGCTGACGAGCCGGTGCTGACGCGAACAGTGAATGGCAGGATCGGCCATTGTGTTGACACATGCGCGCCGCCGATTTGCATGTGGATAAAACGCGACGCCGCAATGTTCGACTACTTAAAGAGGAGTGCAGTTTATTGCTACATGAACTATTGGCTGCGGTGTTTGGTAGGCTTATCGGCGTGCTCAGCAGTGACTCACTGCGGTTTCTTCACGACACATCGAAGAACAAGAATGACTGTGGTATATGGCCACATGGGCATAGCAGCGACCATATGGCTATCATAACTTTCTTTTGCCGGGTGCTTCTTCAACATGCCTGTACCAACATTGCTCCACAGCGAGCTCCCATTGATAACAATACGTGCAGAGTGGCACGTGGCCTTGGGTCGCCTTGACAGCTTGGTGGCGTGATCATATAGTGAGTTGACCCGACACGTGGGTCTTAACCGGTCAGTGATCAGGGCGTCACTGAGCTGCCCAGGACGTGAATTGCGGGGAACAGATGGTCTTCCCGACCTGCAGCGATTCGGACGCTGGTGACCAACAGACGACAGACAGACGACAGACAGACGACAGACAGACGACAGACAGACGACAGACAGACGACAGACAGACGACAGACAGACGAAGGACAGCGCAGCGACGACAAGGCAGACGACAGGACCAGACGACAGACAGACGACAGACAGGACGACACAGACAGACGAGAACAGACGGACAGACGACGACAGACAGACACAGACAGACGGACAGACAGACGACAGACAGACGGACAGGCAGACGACAGAACAGACGACAGACAGACGACAGGACACACGACAGACCAGACGACAGACAGACGACAGACAGACGGACAGACAGACGGAACAGCAGACGACAGACAGACGACAGACAGACGACAGAAGACGACAGACAGACGACAGACAGGACGACAGACAGACGACAGACAGACACAGACAGACGACAGACAGGACAGACGGACAGGACAGACAGACAGCGACAGGGACAGACGACAGACAGACGACAGGACAGACGGACGACAGACGACAGACAGAGACAAGACAGACGGACAGGACCAGACGACCAGACAGACGAACAGACAGACAGACAGACAGACGACAGACAAGACAGAGCAGACGGACAGACAGGAGACAGACAGACGAACAGACAACGACAGAAAGACAGACAGACAGCGGACCAGACAGCGACAGAACAGACAGACAGACAAGGACAGAACAGACCAGCGACAGGACAGAACGACAGACAGACGACCAGACAACGGCAGACAGACGACAGACAGACGACAGACAGACGACAGACAGACGACAGACAGACGACAGACGCCAGACGGGCATCTGCAGCGCTGGGTCAGCAGTCAGAACCGGTCACAGCTATTCGGTCAGAGCTGAGAGAATCTGCTCTGACGAGACCTAACCAGGGCTGGGTGTCAAGTTTTCGATACAAAATATATAACCTGTGTGATGCTTTAAACTAAGTGAACTCAATACGTCTTGATACCTAGTGGTAAACTTTTCCCAGAGTCTTACCGTCTGCTGCATGCATTACACACTAGACCCGACATCAGTTAATAATCACGCTATTATCACCAGACACCAGTACTTACATCAGCGACGTTTCACCTCATTCGATTGTCGACAGCCAGGGTGCTGAATAAACACATGTCTGGCCGCAGTCGGTATGAACAGAACGGGACAACCGTCACTGGTTGGCCACTGTAATAACGTTTATGTTCTTTCGTATCTTTTCCAAACATAAATGCTAGTGTTGAGAAATCGCGTTGTATTCGGATATTTTATACCGGTTCTAGGTCCAAACAGTTTCACGAGTCAAAGGAGAGTCCTAGCAGTCCAAACAAGTTCAAGCCTTAAAGCACAGTCCGAACGATTTGACGCGACAAAGTCGGGTCTCCGTTACGGAGCGCCGAACAGTTTCCAGTCTAAAATGTGTCTCCTCTCACGCTCCGGACAACCCGGGACCGCACCTAGTGAGCCGGTATCACCCCACCACAACCTGACATCTCGCCTCGGCTGGTCGTAAACGAAGGCCAAGGCTCGCCAGTGGCAGCCAGCAGCCACCGCAGCCACTGTCCTCAGCTGCGCGGTGTGACCGTCGTCATCTCCCGCAGCTCATCTGTGGCCGCTGTCGGCGTGTGCCGGCCGCGGCGAAAGTGGTTAGTTACGTCCCGCTGACACCCGCCGCGCCGGCCCGGTCCAGCCGCCGCCGCCGCCGCCGCCGCAGTCCGACCTGGTTCCGGCCGAGACCGGGTATGCCGGGCGTAAACAGGTCGTCACTGGGCCGCAAAGGTCAGCCGGTAATGATGTACTGACGGCTAACAATGGGTAGAGATGTGTGGGGGCTCATATCGGCATCTGACCGGCACCGCCGCACCAGCAGGTCAGCCAGCAGGTCAGCCGACAGGTCAGCCGACAGGTCAGCCGGAGAGTGTGACGGACGATACTGGCTGGCTGGCTGGCTGGCTGGCTGGCTGGCTGGCTGGCTGGCTGGCTGGCTGGCTGGCTGGCTGGCTGGCTACATGAACGAACGAGGATGAATTAATGAATGGCGCATCTGACCGACAGACTCAGAGGTTACTGGTCATCTTTGAGGGGCTCAGGTTACTTTCAACCGATTCCCGTCAGTCTGACACTGCCAGGCTCCTTGAGCCGCCAGGTTTGTTTCGGGTCACCAATGACCAACGCCAGCCACCGACAACTGCTGGCAGCTGATCAGCTCAGGTCATCACTTCTGTTCGTTGCAGAACAAACAGGACGACGCCGAACGATTTCGGTCCATTGGTCCTTGATTAAATATTATCGACCCTAACTCAGAATCCGGACATGCACCGATGAGAGCCTCTCAGGAAGGGCCCAGGGAGGACAGTCCAGCGGGCGAGAGGACCTCCCAGTTGAAAGTTGGCCGAGCCCGACTGACAACTGGGTCCATATCCGTTCGACGCTCCACCGTGGCGGTGGCTGCCGCCTGACCGCCGCCGCCGCCGCCGCCGCCGCCGCTCCCGGTCTCTCTCGGGAGAGAGATGAGGTCCGATAGTGTCTCGGACCACACAGAACACCCAGTGTGCGTCATGTCCAGAGCAGTCAGAGGCGCCGCCGTCCAGCCGGCACCCCGTAGGGTCGGCTAAGTCACCTCGCGTGACCGGCACAGTAGCTCAGTCGCCGGAGAATAGCAGGCAAGGGAAGGAATGGAGGACACGGCACCCGGATACCGGACACCGGCTATTTATTTGTCAAGCTCTGAAGTTATTTCTGTCTCTCACGCGAGAGACAAAGCCAGAAGCTTTGCCTCCCTGCCACTGATGAACGGTAGCTCGGGCGCCGAAGAATAATAAGCAGGGGAAATTGAGAACACGGCACCTGGACACTAGGCACAGGTTATTTATTTGCTGAATTTGCAATTTATGTCTGTCCCGCACGCCAGAAATAAAGCCAGAAGCTTTGGTTCATGCTGCTGATTCCGCTCCGATTGGTAAGAAGCTTTGACTCCTCGTATCCGTCAGCCTCTTTTTATAATGTTGTAAAGCGCCATCACAGCATTTCAGTAACTTTCGCTATCATAAGTACATACGTAATTGTCTGGGTAGTACAATTCATATTTATAAGCTGACAGAACACCTCCTCAGGACCTCAGCTACCGAGTAGTGACCACTGCTGTCATGAGCAGCCCACAACAAAGCCATACCGCTACTTTACGAACTCCGTGTATCTTCGAGATTCATTCATAAGGTATGGTAAGAACCTCATACAAGAGCAGTTCGTTAACAACTATGCGCCACATAAGGGCGGGCGCCATTTATACGTCTCCATTGACACCCAGGCTAATGAAGTGGCGAGGAACGAGCGGGCATATATCAAGTTCACGCCACAGCCAATAGATGGCAAGTGTGATTGCCAACTGCCTGAGGCATTGTAATGGGATTTTCATGATTGGAAGCGAATAGCGTCAGCTATTGCTGTTTCTATGACTGAGAAAAATTCGGCTCACCACTGCATGCTCCTGAAACGTTTCCATAGCGGATTGCCTATACATAGACGAACCGACTTCGAAACGAGTGGCCCAAAGAAAAAAATAGACGGACAAGGTCTCAGAGGATTTGTTTTTATTCCGTCGAGCTACAACAGAATACGGTTACAAAGCAAGCAAGCAGCTTCCACATGCATGCATGTTGTCAGACCGAAGGGAAAATATTCAATGATGTAAAAATGCCTTTGTTGGTTCAGGCGAGAGACTGCTAAAATAAACTAAGTAAGCGCGTGCAGTTGCATTGTATGTTGATTGAGCTATACCCAAATATGCGAAGCTGCGGTTAAATTGCAAATAGAACCACCACGTCATACTGCTGATCTGTGCCGCTGTTATAAAGTCTTAGGAACGTCGGCTTTTCTTCCCTTAAAGGGAGTGTGCCTACTCTTTTGAAATGTCAAATATATTTTTATTACGGTGAGAAGCTATTGCTTTGATTATTGGTTACGATTAAATCACGTCTGGAGGTCCCTTTATGTTGAATTTATTTATATCTGTTCATTTTGTTTTGTTTTCAACTCATTAAACGATCGTCACTATTTAAACAAGGTAGCGAAGTATGTTTTACCTATAGTTTGGCCACTGGCCAGAGCTAACAATTATATGCTTTTTAAGCTTGTTAATTTAAAGCGCAATTGCTTCTAGTGCGGGAAAGCCTCTTCTGGCGCACTATTGATAATTAATTCTTAACTTTTGGGGCCCAAAAGGGTATTGGATTTGGCGCACTTTGGATATTCTCAGCAACTTTATAAAGTGTTTCTGGTGGAAATGAATTATCATGGCTAAATTTCAAGGAAAATATAATGTCTTACCAGCCGCACTCCCGTGTCAACAACTCCACATGACCAATGTGAGTAGGCACACTCCCTTTAAACGATAACGATATATTTTCCGATAATTCCGATAATGCTGGTGATGCATTTCACCCTTTTCTCTCTAAAAATATCAGTTCAAGAACTTTCAGCTTTGCGTCATAGACGGCTGTCATTTTCCGGTATTTAAAGCCAATGAACTGGCGAGGGGGTTGGTTTGCGGGAAGTCCAATTTCTGCAAACAGTTTTGAGCAGCACTATTGGTCATCATCCGACTCAACAGTCTTCAATAGGCTTATAAACGTATCTATGCGTAAACATTTCCTGCAGTTGTTTTATCAGAAGTTTATGCGAAATCATTCACCCGCTGGCGCTTCGTTTTTTCCTCTCTTCTCGCATTGCAATGCTATTTAAGAATCCGACAAAATTAGCCTCTGATAGGTCACGTCGGCGTCAGATTTTGACATTAACAGACCTTTGCTCGACCTGGTCTTGGCCACAATGCTGGTGTCTAGAGGATGTCACCTGATAAAGTTACGACTGACACTGGGTCGGGCTGGGTCGGGCTGGGTCGGGCTGGGTCGGGCTGGGTCGGGCTGGGTCGGGCTGGGTCGGGCTGGGTCGGGCTGGGTCGGGCTGGGTCGGGCTGGGTCGGGCTGGGAGCGGCCACAGGCTCGTTAGTCACAGCTGATGCCTGATCCGGGCCTCCCGGACGGCTGCCGGCTCCGGCGGGACTGGTGATGCTGGCGGGGCTGGTGGTGCTGGTGGGGCTGGCGGGGCTGGTGGGGCTGGCGGGGCTGGTGGTGCTGGTGGGGCTGGTGGTGCTGGTGGTGCTGGTGGTGCTGGCGGGGCTGCCGGCTCCGGCGGGACTGGTGGTGCTGGTGGTGCTGGCGGGGCTGGTGGTGCTGGTGGGGCTGGTGGTGCTGGTGGTGCTGGTGGGGCTGCCAGCCGACCAGCCGGCACCGGGTGGTGAACAGCGAGTCGCGCCTCTCCGATTTAGATGACCTGCATTCTGATGCCAGCCGGGAGTTGACATAGGGCCGCCGACTGACACGGCTGCCAGCGTGATAGACGATTACGTGCCGGGACGGCGCCTCGCCTCGGTATAGGCAGAGTGCGCCTTTGAGACGCTCCCTCTTACCACTGCTTTGTAATATCTGTTTTGATGAACGGTTGTTGCTGCTGTTGCTTGGCTACATGCAATTGTCATGCATAGTTCATGTTGTCACTTTCGGCAATAAGTAACTATGATGTATGTAAGTATGTGTGAGTGTGTATTTGTGTGAACGTGGGCATGATAATTTGTTTGGTTTCCAATCGCGACAATCGTGGCTTACCTACCGTTCTATTTAGAAGACTTGTGACACGCAATAGTCATGCTTATTCGTGGAGTTTCTGCTGATGTCAATGCAATACAATGCGATACAGTATCGATGACTGATGTGCCCTTTTACGCCTTCGTAAAATTTGTCTTTCGGTATTTAGTGAACTGTTAATGTAAATCACAGTTTATATCCGCAAAACATACTTCGCTAGTTAAATATTTATAAAAAAACATCTGGCAATCACTCATATTCCTGCGATTTGTCATCACCTGAATGAACAAACCATAAGCGGTCTTGCACTGGTAGGCTTTCATTACATTAATGCATTCTGGGGATTTTGAGCTACCATGAGCTTGTGAAAAATTATTGCGAATTTTGATCGCCCACAATGGACATTTCGAATGAAGCTGTGATAGATTGAGGAAAACATTCTCTTGCAGTTGAAAAGCTGCAATTGGACGGTGGTCTGCCCCGTAATATCTATTGCGATGGTATCTATGGAAAGCGGAACCAAAGTTGAAGCAGCTAAATTCCATTGGACGTTTACACGATCAAAACAGGGATTTTCATGAACTTTCATATTCATGAACTTCTCGCTCTTGCGAGAAGTTCATGAATACTGAGAGTGATCAATGCTGCTGCTGTGGAATAAGATAGGAGCAGTTTAAGTCGCTTGAAAGACTATCATTCGTCTTATCTCAGTCGGCACAGGCACGCCACCAGTTAAAAGAACCTTAACCACTGGCGGATCCAGCCGTCGGCTTTGGGGGGGGGGCTCTTTTTTTTTGCAAAAAGGTACCCCCATTTTTTTTCCTCGGATCTGGGCCGTTCACCTTTTTTTGGGATTTGAGTTATACAAATTCATTTTTTAGAGGAAAAAAAACATAAAAACACGATATTCCGTAGCATA
>VOPJ01015352.1:0-33201 GCA_014673585.1 Semibalanus balanoides
TGGGGACATATCAACAACTTTTACGCGAGCCTGGAACGTTCAGGCCAGCGTTGAACGCTATACAACGCTACAGAACGTTGCTTAGAAAAATATAAGATTTAAAGATCAAAATAACTATGCATAGCATTACCTGACAAAGTTAATTCTTTCAATACAAATAATGAGGTACTGAAACAGTATGGTTTTGTCCAGCACTTACCTTCCCGCAAGTCTTACGTCATCTGTGCGTCAAATGACATACTGTCAACTTCAGCGCCAAATGAGCAATCAGGCGAGTTGGGAGCTACGGGTAATACCCGGTTCGACTTTTAGTGACTGAGATGAGGTTAAATGAATGGAGGGGAGTGGTGTCTTTGAAAATGGAAAGCGTGCACAATCATTTTCGAGTTGTTTTGTAGGTACTTGTGTTGCAAATGGTTGATCTGCTATTTGTCCTGCTTAGCATGCGCCACAACTTGGCTATCTCAACTCAAAACCCCATGTTAAAGGTTAACTATTCCCTCTAGACGCATTTGTTCTTTAGAAACGTCCAATTTTGTATCATAATTTTGTGATGAGCTCATTTCATGTTTCCGTAACTCTTGAATAATGATAAAATCACCTAAATCTGTAATTTATGTCTTGGAATATATCATAGGTATACTCAAACTTGCATGCTAAAACATTTTAAAATATTTTAAAATGTTTTAAAACATTTCGCGCAAAATAATCCATTGTGAAAACAGCTACAGCTTTACAGCAAATTGCCAACGGAAAACGTAAAAAGGTGGGAAATTAGGTAAAAGTATTCTCTACAAATATATTTTCTCGGATTTTCAATTTTTTTTTTTTTACCGCCAAAAATCAAAGTAAAAACTTTTTTGAAAACTGCGACAAAAACAATTTTTCGAGATGCTTAAAAAAACACGGAATATATGTGAGAGAACCAAGTATAAGAGATTACAGGCCAGAGGTTGGGTAACAGGCCTACCGCCAGGATATCTGTTTCTCCCTACTGACCGAGGCTGAGATAGCGAGACTCGGAGCCGATGGCCAGCTGTCCGAGGGTAGGTCAGCGTCGCTCCATGATGGGTGCCGCCTGGTCTCGACTGAGAAAAAGTCGGCAGCGGGGCACCACCCTCGGCTGCGAGTAATCCACAGAGACGATGTACTCCAGCTGGATCACTGCCCGTCTTCCTGCCGACACAGTCAGAGTCAGAGTCAGAGTCAGAGTCAGAGTCAGAGTCAGAGTCAGAGTCCACAGAGACGATTGGCTTTAAAACACCAGCGGCTTACTGCCCGTCTTCCTGCCGACACAGTCAGAGTCAGAGTCAGAAAAGTTTGAGGTCGAACCACTGACCATTGCACGTATTGTAGGTACGCATGCAATTTCCTTTCGGCTGATTACTTATATCAATAATTGCAGTTGAGTCCAGTTCATTCATCAGTTTTCAGTACCGACTTACATTGTTGAATTTAACAAGTCAATAACCGGCATAAACTTAACTTTAACCACCGTTTTCCCTCCCCGCTCGGGCCCATTTTGGAGAGCCGTGTATCTGATCAGTGAATACAGAGCCTCCCTTCCGTGGAAAGGCCAGGCTACACTTAGCATGATTTTCAAGTCACGCGCGTTTTCTACATAAATGCGGTACCGGAGACAAGGTTCACTTTATATAGGAGGCATCACATTATTGTTTACCAGCATGTCGTTTGGGACGACAGCGGTGTGCAGCAGGGGTATACAGATTTAATTGCCACGACTCACTGCCACACTGAAACTCTACAACTTCATAAGCTATATACTTTTTTATCCATTTGAAAGCCACGCTCTTGTAGGGGATTCGTTATACCTTTCATACCGATCGGACCAAAAAATGTCCACGAGGGCCCAAAGAAGACCCGATAACGCTACTGCCTCGCTGTAACTCAGAACCTATCAGATAAAACGAATCGGGGCCTTCACAAATCGACTTGGCGAGGTTGGGAACGGTGCCGTTTCGTCTTTTATACCGATTAGAAACAAAAACACCAGGGCCCAGAGAACGTTCAAAATCGCAAATGTCACGCTGAACTGAGAACCTATTAGGGAAAGTAACTCGGGACCTCCACCAATTGACGCAAGTCGGTCGCAAAAGTTCCGTTTCGCCTTTCTCACCGATCGGGCCCAAAAAGGCCTACCAGGGCCTAAAGAAGGGTCACAACGCTAAATCGCTGCCATAAGCCGCCGCGCAATATCAACAATTGACTTGAGTGACATCTTGCGGTAGGATTTCTAAGCTTTTCAGCGGTTCCTCCCGCTGAAAACACATTGGCTGCGCTACATTTGCAGACAGGGGCGTAGCCAGGATTTCGTTCACGGGGGCGGGGGCGGTAAATAGGATCAAAGGGGCCTCGTAGTCAATGGTGGCCCACATAACTAAAAGATTGCAGTGTGTTGTACAACGATACAAAAGTTTTTTTTTACAACGAAAAATTGTCCATAGGGGGGTGGGAGGTTTGTGGGTCAAACATTTTAAAATGGTATATCCGATATTGATTTTTTCTTGAAACAATTTGTTTTTTTATTATTTTAAATTGCAATTCTTGTAAAAAATAGAACTTCTAAGATTTGTCAAACATTTGTCATTTTCCACCGAAAATGGCATTACTTTTTCACTACATCACTATAACGTCATTTTCTCCCAAAGTACTCTGCCATTTTCATTGAAATTTTGTGATAAGACGTACAATTGATAACGCATAAGGTTCTGAAAAATTGACGTCGATATCTATAATTATATTCAAGTTATTGGAACATCTGGGAGGGGGCGGCAGATTCTGCCAAGCACGAAGCCAGGATTTCGTTCAGGAGGGGGGCGACTCAAAAGGACCCCTTCCCGAGCGTTGAAAGTTCCAAACAGAACGGATACAAATTAAAATTGAATAGGCACGTTGCAAGGATGGATGATGCAGCATGACAGGCACGACATGAGATGATAGGCCATACCAACTTTTAGAAACTGGAGCTAGCAAACTGTCATGTCAACTTTGGAACCAGCGACATCAATTTGGAATCAGCTATACCAACTTCGAATATTTTGTTTGGCGCAAGACCTGCAAGTTCTAAATCAATTGCGCCGTGGAGCGGCGCGAAATTTTAAGTATTATGCCCTGGCTACATTCTCATCAATGCGTCACGCTCACATTGCGTATGGTGCAGATCTCTAAACATGTTATAGAGCTTTTAAAAGTGCGGTGCAAAAGAGTTAAAGCAAGCTATTTTGCCCAATCATATAGGAAATAGCAGCATAACACATAATTTCCCAAAGAAGCGGCACGATTTTTGACCTGCATGTAATACAATTTAGCAGACAAGCAAGTGCTGTTATTTATTCGTGTTACAACTGTTTAAGGGTCCGCAGGCGTTCTTTATGCCACGTAAGGCGTTTTTCGGGCACCTGACACTGTAGGAGAAGATAAACTCACTAATAATGCGACTGTAGTTATATTTTCAATAACTTGATATCGGCGTCCTTTTTTCTTTTTTTTTTTGTTTGATTAAGCACTTTCGCTCATTTGGACGCATTGCGTGCGCTACCACGTTTAATTTAAATCAAGTTTGTTTCATTTCCTCCCTTTCCAGTTTTTATAAGGAGCTAATAATATTTGATCTTTTCCAGAAAAATGAACGAAGATTAAATTAGCTCAGGAATGCTCGTCACCTAGTAAAGCATGAAGTGTGAATGGTTTTTATGTGTTCACAGTGTAACGTCCAAGTGGTTTCTCTTCTGCCGATCAAACCTCCATGCAGTGGTAATAATTATGTGTTTTACTGGTGAGGTTGTGTATTGGCAAGTTCTGCAATAGCGGTCTTTCTTTTTTTATCGAATATGAATGAATGAAGTTAAATACGTCTGTCCTATGCGTAGTTTTCGCCAATACTTTTCTCTTACCAATCGACTTTTCCTTGAAGATGACGCCCATGTCCCTATTTCCTTTTTAAAAATGTGCTGTAAACTGTGGTTCTCGCCGCTCTGTCCCTCCATTTCACTTCCCAATAAACGTTTCGCGGCATTCATGTATCAAAACCTAATCGAAATGATGATTGGCAGCTACATGTGTGATATTGGGAGATTTAGAGCTCTTTTTGCGCATCTCGTTCGCAATGTTTCGGTTTTCCAATTATTCCCACTATGGGCCGGGTATCCTAAGAATTAATCCGTGCACCCTCGTCAATAAGTTTTTTGGTGAAGATTGATTATTGTGAAAATGAAGGTGTTCTTTGAACGATGGATTAAGTATACAATGTAAGGCAGACTGGGGAGTCCTGAACAAATACATGCCTGTCTAATGTTGTGGATGTTCGATTGAGTCTGAGTGCTATGAATATTGCATGGAGTTTCCACGCCATAAAAACCGACTATCATCAGGCAATCTAACCTTCTAAGTTTGGCTACTCCCTCCGCAACGTATAGCAACTCCCAGTACACCCATTTCTCTTTTCGACCCATCCGTGTATATAAGTTGAAGCCTATATGTTCGGTTTTTGAAAACGGAAAAGATGTTTGCTGGATTTCTTGCCAATGAAATTTCTGTTTTCTTAGCTTCGAAAAGAAAAAAGATATAGTTCTAGGAATGCAGCTTCCAAGGTCTTATTTTCTAGTGTTGGTAACGGGCAGTAATATCTGGCATAATTTAATTGAAGTTCCATGTTTGTATTTATTTCACCCGTGGAGGCAATTGTTAAACCTGATCTTCTTTCGCTAGGAGGCCAATGTAATTGGATTTGATTCTGGGCAAAAATATCGATGGCTGTGTGTGAAAGCGTGGTCTGGATATTGTTTTGATCTTGGAATAATACCTTAACGTGATGAGATCCATTCTTCTAATAAAAAGAAGGTGGGAACGTTTGGCCTTTCGACTTGTAAGGCAGATATGGGTGAGGTCTTCATGCACTCCTAAGGCTATTCCTGAGAAAGGAGTTTTTGGATTGTTTCGAGTGACTTCAATATTGTCCTCTTTTCCTCCCTGCATACACTACTGCACCGTATTCATATATTGGAAGCACTATTGCTTTGTACAAATCTCAGCAATGTGGCACGATCGGCAACCACATTCTGAGCTTGTCAAGCATCTGAATAGGTTCAGCCTTCTACTGCACTTGGCTTTGAACGTATTGAATGTGGCTTGCCAATGGAAATAGAAATGTCGTCCCAATTACGACAACCGAGGAACTTGAAAATGAAGTCACAAAGGGAATAGGTATATTTGTAAATTTTTAGATTTGTTTTGAATGCCTGACATTTGGATATCGACTGAATATCACCCCGCTGCTGATTTGCCCGCGGAAAATGTCAAAACCGTAACTGTCGAGACCATTTCTTCCAATTTTCAAAAGAACACACCTGCACGGACGAAGTATGATATCATCAATAGTCACTTCAGAAACACCAAGATCGCGCTATCATCGGCGAAGAGAGAGAAAGGAAATTCCATGTGAAATGTCGTCAAACAAGTCATCATATACACAATTAAATAGCAGCGGCGGACAAACAGCTACCCTGTGGTAAGACCGTTTTCAAAAGTTGGTGCAAGTCGGAAATATGGATCCGACAATCTTACTTCTTAATTTGCCTCGTGCCAGAAAGAAAGTTGTATAAATATGAGTCCATGTGCCCCGTATGCCCAAGTTTTTTGTGTACGCTTATGAATTAATGCTTGCCTGTTACACCGTATCATAAGCTTTTTTAATGTCCAAGAATACCAACAGTCGTGTGTTTTTTATGTTTAAAATCCTTTCCGGATTGTCCGTTTCCAGTCTAATGAGGTGGTCGATTGGAACATGATTTTTACGGAAGCCGCATTGATAATTTTTTTTTTGGAAGAAAGCATTTTTTTTGATATTTTTCCAAAGTGGCATGATAATCTTTTGGCGACCATCCTTTCTAATAGTTTTTCTAGACAGCTGTCAAAGCGATTGGACGATAGTTGTTTCTGGATTGCCTTCGTGTTTTTGCCTGTTTTGGAAAGCAATGACGATCCATTCTTTCCATCCTTCCGGAAATACAATGTTTTTTCTCCATAATGCGTTGAATGTTTTGGTAAAAGTAAATGCAAAGAACAAAACGGTAGGTGGCGAAAGAATGCATAATGAAGTTCGTCCTGGTCCATACCGCTGTGTTACCTTGACGATGCAATGCTGATTGTAATTCCCATACATTGAAAACGCATGTTATATCTTGTTTCGTCTGTGGAAGCGAAACAGCCTCCAACGGAGTAGCAAAAATGTTGTTGAAGGCGGCTACTATAAATCCCGGCAGAGTAATTTCATCTGAACTGTTAAGCGCTATTCGTTGTGCTATGGTGTTGACTAACTTCTTTGGGCTCGCTAAATTGAAAAATGGAATGTCCCGGAATACGAAATGATTGGAATGCCCCTTGGTTGTGCCTCGCTTCCCTGTTAAACGGCGACTACAGTTCCAAATATGACTATTGGGTGTTTGAATGAAGAAAAACTGCGAAAAGAAGTTGTTGCCAAAGAGGCGCCGTTTAGCTGATCGGAATATTCGTCTGGTATTAGCACGTTCCGGTTTTTAATAAGTAATGATTGCTGTGTTCCGATGGCGTAAGTATAGCCGAAAGGCTCTTTGTTCTTTTAGCTATTGCCTCTCTCCTTACTTCAGGTAAGACCACACGGAACGGAATTTGAGCGTGTACACGCCTTCGTCAAGGGGATTGTTTGTTTAAGCCTTGCTGATCAATTAATATATGGATGCATGAGAAATAGCAAATGCTTCTGGATCGTCGCACCGCTCCCTGCATGTTTTCACAAGACAAGTCGGAAAATGTTTTGCCAATCGGCCTATCTATCTTCCATCGGAGGAATAAAATGAAAGGAACTCCTCCATTGTTGAAATGTTGGTGTAAGATAAATAGGGTGAATGGTCGCTAATCCATGAATATCTCCATCACATTCCCACGTCAAACCATGTTCCTAGCACAGGGGAGCAAAGCGATAAGTCAATTGCTGTTTTTCTGTGTTGTGGGATGTGCTGAAATATGTTGGTTGGTTCTTGTTTAGCATTACTAAATTATTTAATAGATATAAAACTCCTCATTGTTTTCCTCGGACATGTCAATTGCTGCCTCTTCCCACCAACTAGGACTATGGGGATTGAAATCCCCGAGCAGCAAAAAAGGGGTTGCGAAACTGTGCTATTAGGTGTATTTACTTCAGAAATAACTTCATTGGAATCAACTGTTTCGGCGGAATATATATGTTGCCATAACGTCAATATTTGCCGGCCGTTTAGGTAAACTGTGCACGCAACTGCCTGCAAGTCTGTCTGTAGGTTTATTTGAAATGTGGTGTGTAAATTATTTATTTATGTAAAGGCGACACTCCATGTCGTCCTCTCCAAAAATCTCGTCGTTGGCGAAATAAGGAGTAATTGAAATAAGGTGAAGTTTATGTGTCAATTGTTGGCAAGAACCATGTTTCCTGTAATGCTAATATAAATGGGGCGCCAAGAACGGAAAAGAAATTCTTCATCTCACTCCACTTGGAAATAAGGTCCGTGACAAATTCCACTGTAGTAATGGTGGACATTTTTATACTTTTTGCGGTGTTTCCACCGGAGATATGCTTAAATCGAGACCCGATCGTGCCCGGGGGTTGGGTTCCCCCTCCCCCCTTCCCATGGCCACACGAACGGCAGGTCGCGAACTGTCCCTCTCCTGGCATGTTTCAGGTCTCGTTTCGATGGGGGGCGTGGCAGAAGGTTGATGAAAGTCTGAGCCGGCCGGGTGGTGCTGTTTCGGTCGTCCTGTTTTGTTGGAGCCGTACCGCAAATGAACCGTATCCTGAGGGCCGGACCGTCGCCGCTCGAGCGGGAGCTGGCTCGCCGAAGTCCAACGGGCGGCTCCAATGGTCGGCGCGGGGTGGTGGAGTGCTGGCCTCAGTTAGAAGTGGGATTTTGCTGTTACCAAGCTAGTTTCAGTGCGGGAGCTGGGGATATCATCAGTTTTGCGTGCTGCTGTGACTGTTTGTTTCCTTGGCGATCTGAGCATATGTTTGGCGGACGGGGCGGGCATCATTTCCCTCTACCATTTGCCGACGTGCCCTAAAAGGGTACGAAAAATGCCTAGTCTGGACCTTTACGGGCTACAACAATTTCCTTTCTTTTTTTCCAAGTTGGGCATTGGTTGAGTTTGTGGGTGTGTCTGGTGGCATCGCAGTTCAGCAATTTGATTGGAGCAGAGCATGGAGACCCGTTATGTGGGGCTGCACCAACCCAAACTTTCTTGGCAGCGTGCACTCCTGTCTGCAGAATTTTGATCAATGTCCGAAGCGTTGGCAGTTTGAAGCAGCGTAGTGGATTGGAATGTAAAAACGCCGTACTTCGTAACGAATATGGCCGGCGAGGAGCGGTAATCGGGAGCATTTTTGAGGAGTTTGAAGGTGAGTACCAGGAGGCTTGTGTCGCGTTTCTGTCCGTCCCGGAAGGTCGTGAGACGGCGGACATGTGATACTCCTTCTGGTCGGAGTCCGTCCAGGATTTCCTCCTCGGACATGAATCGCATCTCTGGGGCGAAGATGGTTCCCTTGGTGGTGTTGCGTGCGTGATGGAGGGAGATCGTCACGGCCTTCTCACAGAAGCTGGTGCAGTTTAACAAGGCTTTAGTCTGAGCGCGGGTCTGGGTCTTGACAACGAGTGAGCCGTTTGCCGGTGTCTCAATGTCTAGCTGTCCTGTGCCACAGATACTCTTCAGATATTTCGTCGGCCAGAAAATGTTGATTTTCCGAAAAGAAACTCCTTCATCTCTCGGCGTAATCACAACAAACGATCCAGAAGAGTCGAGGTACGTTTCAGAACTCTCAACAGAGGAGCCAGCGGTGGTCGGGGACGAGCGTGGATTGGTACCGGGAGCAGAGGCCTGAGCTGAGCGAGGGTCATTGCCGGGGGCAGAGGTCATGGACGAGCGAGGGTCAGAGCCGGGATCAGAGGTCACAGACGAGCGAGGGTCAGAATCGGGGGCGGTGGCCTGGGAAGAGCGAGGGTCAGTGGCCGGGGTGTCAGAGTCCATGGGAGGGTCAGGAGAGTCGGCCAGGTTCGATCCGAGTCAATTGTCCGAGTCACCCTTCCGGCGCTTTTTCCCCCATTATGGGGAAAAAAGCAAGCAACGGAGCCGGAGAAACGATAAACAAGTGTGATGAAAGTGTGTGGAAAATGCAACCGGAAACGACGACGATGGAAACGCCTCTAATATGCGAGCAAGATGTGGAAAGTCGGTCCTAGCTGCAGCAAGATGCGCGTGGACGAATACCATGTCTGTGATGAATTCACCAGAATTTGTATCATATGTAGTCTTCCTGGCTTGAAAATATCTGAGGAATTTTTAGAACACTTAAGCCCGGTCAGATTATATCGAACAGAATTTCATTTGGCAGGCTCTTGAAACATATTTCCCGCTTGCTATTTGGGCAGCTCACCTACATCTCCCAACCTCAACTATCATCCTACATATTAAGGTAAATGTCCTGTTTGGAAATATAATGCGAAAATTGGGTCGCCCTCTTGAAAGCGCCATCTGTTTAGCAAGCACCTCAACTAGAGGTACGGATGTACGTGTTTCTGCTTCCGAGTGTCAGTCTTCGCATAGTGGGGCTACTAGAGTGGCACTTTTATGCCCAATTACCCACCAGAAATGTGGGTTACGTTTTCTACCCACGGGGTAGTAACGGGTAACAAAGCGATATTTTGGATGAAGTAGGTAGTTGGCGGTAAGCATAATAATTTCATAAATTGAAGAAGCAGGATTTTTATGGGAATTGGGGTGGCTTGAACAAATATAGGCATTAGATAGCCAGAAGATCGAACACAAAACAGTTCACATGAAACAATGAGTATCAAATGGCAGACAGAATGGTACAAAGTGTGGTTACCTTGGGTAGCTGGCACCCTATATGCTCATGTAGGAGTGCTGTGGGTAGTTTGAAGGGGTTTGCGGTTCTGATCGGGTAGCGCACAAACCTGGCAGCCCATGTTAAGTGGCAACCTTTAGTGGCTACATCCGGAACTTCTTAGAACCACAGCACCATGCTCTTCCATCATTAAATTGGTCTCCGAGACCGAATGTTTTACTTGTTATCTGCTGAGAGTCCCTCCAATGCGTGTCTTCCGGAAAACACGTTCCCCTTGGGTCATCCCAAACCCTGATAGGACTCTATCGAACCTTCCTAAAACAGGTCTCAAGAAGTGTTTTCATGTAACCTGATGACAATTTCGACACTCCTCTCCACCTAATTAGCCGCAGCTGCAGTCAAGGGGAATACACAAATAGTTGAAAATGAGTACCTACTTATTAAAGGTCAAATAACAAATTGGCTGCAGTCAAGTACTTAATTTCATGTTGGCAGGTGTAAACCATTAATTTTTGCGAGGAATACCAACATATTAACGTTATTTTAAAATACTTTAATGGTAACTTAAAAAGTAAAAACATAAATATATACAAAATGTCCAGCCAAAACCTAAACCTAAGAACTTGTTATTAGCAAATGTGATGTTCATATTTTTTTAACAGAGAGTGCACAATATTAACTAATATTGATAGCTTCAATTTAACTTCAGTTATACCCTGAAGGCTAAAGAATTACTAATATAATTTTAGTCTTATGTCACCTAAGACAATATTTCCTCTAGTTATCATCTTTCGCGACATGCATATGCCATTCTTTAATGAGTGTTTCATAGCATTCAGATATAACCGCATCCAGGGCTAATGCCTGATTTGATCATGCAATGATTCTCTGAGAACGCAAAGCGCACGTCCTAGTTTGATATGAGACACCACAAGAATATCCTGCGGCGTGCCAACGAATGTGTTTGTTCCATCCTCCGCCGTGATCATGCGTCTTCAAATTCGAAGTGTCGGAGCTGAGCACGATTATTGGTCCAGGGTGCTTCGAATCGTGTCTGAGCGAAACGATCTCGGGAAGAAAAACAGCCGGTACATATGGTAATTAGGTGACGTTAACGAACTGCAGCGCCATTTCAGAGAAGAAGACAAATACGGCTGCCTCTGCACGACACCGAACAAACAGCTCCAGCGAGAGAGCCGACCGAAGTTTAAATAACGTCTACCTGGGTCACCCAGAGCGGGGAGGGGAGGGCGCAGAACCTGGAGTCAGGTCCTGTGAGAACGCAACAACGACAAGGCAGAGCAGGAGCCTATATCCACTAGGTTCAAATATAAGTCAGGTCTCTGGAACGCTACACGCAACAACTGACAAGGCAGAGCAGTGCTATATCACTAGTTCCAAATGATAGTTCAGTTCCTGGAGACGCTACACGCAACAACTGACAAGCAGAGCAGGAGCTATAATCACTAGTTCCAAATGAGAGTCAGGTCTCTGAGACGCTACACCGCAACAAACGACAAGGCAGGAGCAGAAGCTAATCACTAGGTTTCCAAATGATAGTCAGGTCTCTGGAGACGCTAACACCAAACAAACTGACAGCAGGAACAGGAGCATATCACAGGTTCAAGATGTAGTCAGTCTCTGAGACGCTACACCAACAACGGACAAGGCAGGAGCAGAGCTATATCACTGGTTCAAAATAGCAGGTCTCTGAGACGCATACACCAACAAACTGACAAGCAGAGCAGGGCAGATCACTAGTTCCAAATGATAGTCAGGTCTCTGGAGACGGCTACACCAACAATTGGATCAAGCAGGGCAGGAGCTATATCACTAGTTCCAAATTGATTAGTCAGTCTCTGGAGCCGCTACACGCAACAACTGACAGGCAGGAGCAGGAGCTATATCATAGTGCCAAAAATATAGTCAGGTCTCTGGGAGACCTACCGCAGTCATGTGACTGAAAGGCAGGAGCAGGGAGCTATTATCACTAGTTCCAAAATGAAGTCAGGTCTCTGGAGACGCTACACGCAACAACTGACAAGGAGAGGCAGGAGCTCATTACCACTAGGTTCAAATGAGTATGAGGTGTCTCTGGACCTTACACGCAACAACTGACAAGCAGGAGCAGGAGCTATATCACTAGTGCCAAATGATAGCAGGTCATCTGGGAACGCTACACGCAAACAAACGTCAAGGCGAACAGAGCTATTCACTAGTCCCAAATATAGTCAGTCTCTGGAACGCTACACGCAACAACTGCAAGCCAGGAACAGGAGCTATACTTCACTAGGTTCCAAATTGATAGTCATGTCTCTGGAGACGCACACGCAAAACCAACTGACGAAGGCAGAGCAGGAGCTATATCACTAGGTTCCAAATGATAGTCAGGTCTTGAACGCTACACGCAAACAACTGACAAGGCAGGAACAGGAGCTATATCACTAGGTTCCAAATGATAGTCAGGTCTCTGGAGACGCTACACGCAACAACTGACAAGGCAGGAGCAGAAGCTATATCACTAGGTTCCAAATGATAGTCAGGTCTCTGGAGACGCTACACGCAACAACTGACAAGGCAGGAGCTTATATCACTAGGTTCCTAAATGATAGTCAGGCTTCTCTGGAGACCTTTAACGCAACAACTTGACAAGGCAGGAGCAGGAGCATTGGACTGTTGGGTTTTAGAACTGTCTGGGCGATCTCCAGGCGGTGGGTTGTGTGGGATGATGGGTGTGGTGAGGGTGGCGGGGTTGTGGTGGGGGTATCCACTAGGTCCAAATGATAAGTCCAGGTCTCTGGAGACGCTACTCGGCAACACGTCAAGCAGGGCAGGAGCTATATCACTAGGTTCCAAATTGATCGTCATGGTCCCTGCTGAGACCGCTACACGCAACAACTGTCAAGGCAGGAGCAGAGCTATATCACTAGGTCCAAAATGATAGTCAGTCTCTGGAGAAACTACACGTCAACGAACGAGCAAGCAGGAACAGACTATTCACTAGGTTCCAAGTTGATAGTCAGTCTCTGTGAGATCTACACGCAACCAGCTGATCAAGACAGGAAGCAGGGACGCTCGTTATTAACTCACTCCATTCCTAAATTATAGTCAGGTCTCTGTGAGGACCGCTCCACGCAACAACTGACCAAGGGTCCAAGGAGGAGGAGCTAAATCACTAGGTTCAAATATAGTCAGGCTCTGGAACGCATACACGAGCAAGCAAGCTTACAAGGCAGGAGCAGGAGCAAATATATCCTAGTTCCAATTACTGACGATGATAATTAGACCATGATTTAATAACGGCAGAATGTCGGCTATTTGGAAGTATGATATTATGCCAAAATGTTCTGTCCATTTCCGACACCACTGGACGTCTTATCGGTGTTGCATGAAGTTAAATCCAATGCAAACTATTAATGCCCTCCCTTTGATACCGGGAGTGAGCGCTTTAGTAGTGTAATTGGGACCTATCCACTGCGTGGTCGAGGCACCGAAATACACCGACGCCCACTCCCGTCCCCGACAGGCCATTGTGTGTCTAGTGGAAGATGGGTAGGATAGAAGCGCATTTAGAATGTTCTGCCATCTGTTATATTGTTCTAACCCCAAAGAATAGCCCTCCGTCCCACCGCGTGGTGGTCCGACCAGAAGTTAAAGGCCCAATAATATCACCTCGGGCCTTTCCGGGAGGCCCTAGTATGTATGATATAGTAACAAGGGATAAGAATGCGCTCAGTTAAAGATGTTGATCGGCGTCTTCAATAAATCCACAGTGCTATTTTCTCTCGTATCATAAAGGAGCTTTTTTCCCAGGAAATAGCTTCCCAAATTTGGCTTCTTATACGTTCTGCCCCTATGCCATCAACGTGCCCGTCGCTCTGCGCGAAAACTCCCCAGGGTGGAGAACAGCTTTTCCAGGACACTTTGGAAATACAAACGCATATATAAGTAGCAAGTGTGATGTTACTAGNGAGCTGTGATCGCAGCATGGATTAACGTTTAGCGTTATGTGCAAACAATGTAAGGCAGTCACACATGCTTTTGAATGCGAAAAGCCATAAGTGAAGTGACTCTGTTCACCTAATAGGCACATTCAGCACAATTGGTGTGAGTCCAGGGACGTGGTCAGGGGGGGGGGCACGGGGTCTATGCCCCCTCCCCCCTGAGCAAACCAATTTAGATTGGATACAATGTGATTCTGCTGACGATCCGAACTCCTCCCCCTGTCAACAACATCTAGCGGAAGAGCAGAATTTGATTCTTACGACTGACGTGACCCCTCTCTGAGGAAAATCCTGGCTACATGCCTGTGCGAGTCCCATCACGCGGCTAGTAGTTAGTCAAACAGGTCTCGGTCCAGCTACCTTGATCAGAGAAACCAATCTGGAATCGTGTTACGCATCAACGAGATGGAACGCAAACGAGACGCAAAGAAAGTGAGAGATGACAGTGTCGCTTACCCACGTGTAACCAATAAAAGGGACGGTGGAGACGAGTTTTGTCAAGCGAAACCAGCGAGGAGTTAAATCGTGACAGAGAGTGGTCAAAAGTTGAGTCAAAGTACACTCACTTTCATTCAGCTTCTTCAAGACATGCGATGATATCAATCATCCTGTTGTCCCGATGCCAGTGATGCATGCAATGCATGCAATTCCGTATGTGATTGGCATGCATCAAGCATCAATCATCATGCATCAATCTGAAAAGAAACCGGCCGACAGCTCAGCTGTTCCCATACATTCCATTGTGTCATTCCCATCTACCTTGTGTTCAACTCTATTAACTACTCTCAAACTTTATGGCATCTAGTACCTATACTGTGTGAAGTAAATTTGAAATGGACGTCGTAAATTCAGCCCTGTTGAAGGGAAATCTGACACCCGGGAAACGATGTTTGCAAATTACCCGCGTGTCGACCAGACTAGCCCTAATGACAAACTCCGACTGACGTCACTTCGGCCACGCATTTCCGCTCTCGGGCGCTAACCACCCGGATGTATAACAAGGACCACACATTGTTCATCGGGTGATAAAATCAAACGGTGCCATGCCAGCCGCTGACGCAATCGTCACTAAGAGGCCGGTCAGTCTGGTGTTATGCCGGAGAAAGTCACACTCTCTGACACGAGGAGGCGACGCGTGCCCGTCCGGGGAGGGGGAGGGCGGCACGTCCTGACCACGTCCCGAGCACGCAGTGGCGGCGGAAGCGGGGGTTGCTCGGCTCGGGGGTTGCCATCCATTGAAAGAGGTGTGGGGGGCAAACATGTTATTTTGCCCCCCCCCAAAAAAAAAATGCTCACCTTAATAACATCTTTAGAAGTCCGCACCATACGCAATACGACGCATTGATGAGAACATGCATGCATATTGCACATACAGGGCATAAAACTCAAAATTTTCGCGTCGCTGCGCGGCGCAATTTATTTCAGAGTTCCAGGTCTTGAGCCTAAAAAATCTTCGAAAATGGTATAGCTGATTCCAAATTGGTGTCGCTGGTTCCGAAGTTGGTATGGCCGATGCCATACCTACCTGTCATACTGCATTCTACATACTTGAGTTGTAACGTGCCTTTTCATCCGTTTTGTTTATCCCTTTCAACGCTTGGGAAGGGGGCTCTTTCGAAGTGCCCCCCATTGGACGAAATCCTGGCTACGTGCCTGTTTCAATTTCAAGTTGATAAGCGTTCCATGCTTATAACGGTCGGTACTCACAAGTACTTGGTAACAATTTCATTGTCCCAGCGAAAATTAGCTTGCCTACGTATTGTTATTTACCATGAAGGCATATAATATGTTTCATGCACTCTATCTTTTGTGAATATGTACCAAACTTCTATGAACAATCAACAAGCATTTGAAAACGTGCATTGCAATCGGCAGTTTAGCTTCGCCCTGACGGCGAACTATTTAGTGTTCACGATTTTTTTTTTTTTTAATAAATTATGTGTTTCTTCCATCAATTTTCAACAAGCAGTTTCTTATATAGTACAATGCACACATGAAACATTCATCAAAACCGTTTATCCATAATCTATCAATAAACGTTTTAGAAAACCGTGATGAATTCCGCAGATTAACTTGGCCAAGGACGGTGACATAGCATTCTATTTGTTTCATTCAAGGGCGGATCGAGGGGCCAAAGGGGTCATTCCCCAAAGGTCTTTGAACTATTATTTGCCCTCTCTTCCCCAAAAAAAGAAGAACAAAGAAGTCGGACAAACGGTCGGCTTCTGCAAATTTATCGTAAAAAATGTCTTTGAAGCAGTCAGAATCCAGCTATCCACAGTAAAAAAACGGAAAAATTTCGCGCCGCTGCGCTGCAAATAGGAGAATAAATTTCATTAAGTGGCTGATAAAGGCTCTCCCTGGCGGTAATTGCTGATCCCAGTGACGACTATTTTGCCTCATACCGAGATGTGCAACCAGGAAAAGGGGTTACCTGACGCTTGGCTCCACTCACAGTCTGGTTTCAATATTAAAATGTCATTTTCCACGACCTTAAATACAAAATTTCACGCCGCTTCGCGGCGTCACATCGGCCTACTATATCATCATAACGAACCCATCGTCATCATTTTTGGTTTGTCGTAACGCTGAATTGAATGAATAATATTCTAACCCTCGCCCGGGTAGGTCAAAATCACTGCGTGTCCGGTTAGGGGGGGGGGGGTACGACCCCCCCCCTTGGCGTTTCGTCCCTAATTAAGTTAGAGATTCGATTAAAAAACGTGCGTATTGATTGTGACGAGAGAAAGCCATTGACACCAAAATGTAAGTTTCTGGGTCAAAAGGTGATCTCTGAGGTCAGGTCAATGACCCAAATGTCACAAATTGTAAATGTGTGAAAATTGAATACTGATCGAGCCTAAATGGTGAAGGAGCTTCTTAGTATGCATAAAACATACCAAATTTGAAATCAGCGTCACAAAATGACCTCTAAACGACAAAATTATAAAAAGGTCATGTCAGGTCATCTGAGGTCAGTGACCTCGGTTGACTTGTGGAAGCGCGTGACCCCAGTGGAACATTTAAATATGTAAAATGGATCCCAGATTTGCAATCAGCGTCACAAACTGCTCCTGAAACGGCCAGAAGCCCCCACAAGTTACCAGAGGTCATTAGAAGGTCAGTGACCTCGTTTGACCTCAGAAGAGATCAGTCGAGATCACAATCTCAGCGAAAGACACAACTGTCACCTAGAAACACCTGTGCATATGCTCCTGAACAACAAACACTCGGAAACTGCACACGTAACAAGGATCAATGCTACGGGACGCCAGTTACGCCTAACATTACCTTTACAAACAGGTCATAGGTCAGAGGTCATGAAAGTTGAAAGTTCGACATTTTCAGAGTATGTGCCAATTGTTCAAAAATAGGGTTCTGACAGTTTCATCGCGATCGGTCGATAACTACGCAAGTTATTTTTGAAAAACCGAGTGGGGGTGGCAACCACCCCCTACCCGGGCGAGGGTTAAGTTTCTTATCCTTTACAAGCCCCTTCTTACCCTCTAGTGATTTCACTTTTAGTTTGAAACACGATCAATTTGAAACAACAAATGTGTCACAAAAAATGCAGATAAATAAGTAAATACAAGGCAAAATATTTAACTTTAATGCATTCTATTCTTTTTATGCAGTTTGTCCCAGGGAAGCGGCATTTACTTTTTACTTCTCCATTCAGCTGAACGTTCCTAAAACTATACATACTAGGATATAAAAAGGTAAAGGTATTCAATGTGTTACTCATGATTGGGCTGCAGTGAATGCGAACGTGTGCTCCCGTACCGTCTCATATTTCAAACCTGTTTTAGCTATACCAGAGCGCGCCAGCTCAGTCAGCGCCCGAAAAAAAACGTTTTACTAGTATAATATTGTGGCCATAAATCCGAGGAGATATCATTTCGCAGCATTTTTTGGGGAAGCGGTTTGCTCGAGGGAGCGCTCTGGTTTTATCATCCCCTCCATCCGAAAATACCTTCCGCCGCCACTGCGAGCACGTCCAGAGTACGCAGGTATAGTTCCCACGACTGAGTGATCCAGCACTCCGACAGCGACTGCAATCAGTCAATGACTAGCTCAGCAGCTTCGGTCGGCTCTGCTATGCGCGGTACACTGAAAAACAATGAGAACTTTGACTGGTCTTCGAGAGTCTCGCCGGCGCTCGCTCGACCACAATTTCTGGACACTTCCTCTTTTCTGATAAACCAAAGGATCGGGGGTGATCACCAGAATAATCCCGTATATTCTCAGAGAACCCTTCCGATATTCTTTCAGTGGAAAGTTGGAGACACTGTTTTGTATCGAGGGTCGCATAGTTAGAATCATTAAAAACTCGATCCATCACTTAATACGCGAACAACTGCATCTATATTCTATACTGTCTCCCGAAGTACAGCGTAGCACGTGGGAGGCGATTTCTACGTTGAATATAATTTCATTACAATACAAAAGCATCCAGACATTGGAGATTTTGTTCTTAGGAATCTTGTTCCTATGAAATGCTTGATGAGGCAAGACTCACTTACACTCTACTGTGTGAATAATCGATGACGTCAACCATGTGGCAAACATCATCAAAGCATTTACGCCCATGACATACAGATACAATTACACTTTTGTTTGTTTTTTGTTTGGTTTAGGGAGAGAGCCGCTTCGGCCCATTCGGAACCATTGCGCAAGCCATGGGACTGAAGGAGAAGGGGTAAAGTGGGTCAAAAATGAAACCCGCTGACCGGGCAGCCGCCCCATGAAACAAGCCCTTCCCCGCAGAGGACGAGCTGCGGGAGGGCCCACGCCATGAACGCGGCCACACTCCCGGGGGACGGCTCGAGGGCCGTCACTTGCCCGGTGGCCAGCGGCCCACCAGCACCCGGCGTAAAGGCGTCGGCGGTGACAGGGGATAGAGGATCGGCCAGTCGGGAGGATTAAAAGGTGGATGTACAATTTACATTTTTGGTTTTCTTTGGTTTAGGGAGAGACCGCTTCGGCTCGTTCGGACCATTTGCGCAGGCCATGGATGAAGGAGAAGGGGTAAAGTGGTCAAATGAAACCGCTGACCGGGCAGCCGGCCCCATGAACAGGCTCCTTCCCCCGCAGACGAAAGCGTGCCGAGGAGGGCCCACGTCATGGAACAAACGGCCACCACTGCCCGGGTGACGGCTCGAGGGCCCTCACTTGCCCGGTGGGAGCCAGAGGAACCACCAGACCCGGGTAAAAGTCGCGTAGACAGGGATTAGAGGAAAGACCCGAGCAGTCGGGAGAAAAAAGGTGGATGTATCATATTAGCAATTTTTTTTTTGCTGTATTTTGTTTGATTAAGCACTTCGGCCAATTTGGACCGCAATTGCGTGCTTTACCACGTTTAATTAATCAGCTTTGTTCATTTCTTAGTTTATAAGGAGCTAAATAATATTTGATCTTTTCAGAAACTGGAACAGAAGATTAATTAGCTCAGGATGCTCGTCACTAGTAAAGCATGAGTGTGAATGGTATATTATGTGTTCTACAGTGTAAACGTCCAGTGGTTCTCTCTGCCGATCAACCTCCATGCAGTGTTAATATTATGTGTTTTAGCTGTGAAGGTGTGTATTGCAAGTTCTGCATAGCGGTCTTCTTTTTTATCAATATGAATGACGAGTTTAAAATACGTATGTCCTATGCGTAGTTTCGCCATACTTTCTCTTCCAATCGACTTTCCTTGAAGATGACGCCCATGTTCCTATTTCCATTTTAATGTCATGTAACTGTGTTCTCGCCGCGTCTTCCCTCCATTTCACTTCCCAATAACTTTTCGCGCATTCATGTATCAAAGACCTAATCGAATGATGATTGGCAGCTACATGTGTGATATTGGGAAGATTGGAGCTCTTTTTGCGCATTCGTCTGCAGTTCGTTTCCAATATTCCACTATGGCCGGTATCCAAAGAATTTAACCGTGCACCTCGTCAATAATTTTTGGTGAAGATTGATTATTTGAAAATTAAGGTGTTCTTTGAAGCGATGGATTAAGTATACAATGTAAGGCGACCTGGAGTCCCTGTTTAACAATACATGCCTGTCTAATGTTGTGATGTTCGATGAGTCTGAGTGCTACGAATATTGCATGAAGTTCAGCCATAAAACCGACGTATCATCAGGCAATCTACCTTCTAAGTTTGCTACTCCCTCCGCAACTAAAGCACTCCCAGTACGCCCATTTCTCTTGACGCCATCCGTTGTATATAAGTTGAAAGCCTATATGTTCGGCTTTTGAAAACGGGAAATGTTGCTTGGCATTTTCTTGCAATGAATTTCTGTTTTCTTAGCTTCGAAAAGAAAAGATATAGATCTAGATGCAAGCTTCCAAGGTACTATTTCTAGTGTTGGTAACGGCAGTATAATCTTGGCATATTTATTGAAGTTCGCATGTTCTATTTATTCACCCGTGAGGCAATTGTTAAACCTGATCTTCTTTCGCTAGGCCAATGTAATTGTGATGTATTCTGGGCAAAATATCGATGGCTGGTGCGTGAGCGTGGTCTGGATATTGTTTGATCTTGGAAATAATACTAGTTGATAGGATCCATTCTTCTAATAAAAAAGAGGTGGAACGTTTGCTTCGACTGGGTCAGGCAGATATGGGTGAGGTCTTCATCCTCCTTTAAAAGCTATTCTGAAAAAGGAGTTTGGTTTGCTTTCGAGTGACTTCAATATTGTTTTTTCCTCCTGCATACACTACTTGCACCGTATTCAATTATTGGGAAGCACTATTGCCTTTGTACAATCTAGCAAATGTGGCACGATCGGCACCACATTCTGAGCTTGTCAAGCATCTGAATAGGTTCAAGCCTTTCCCTACTGCAACTTGGCTTTGACGTATTGAATGTGCCTTGCCATGGCATAAATGTCTGTCCAATAACGCACCGAAGGAACTTGAAATGAGTCCACAAAGGGAACATAGTATTATTTGTAATTTTTTAGAATTTTGTTGATGGCCTGACATTTGATTCACTGTTGAATATCACCGCTTGCCTGATTTGTCCGCGGAAAACGTCAAACCGTAACGTCGAGACCATTCCCTTCCAATTTCAAAAGACACACCTGCAGAACGAAGTATGGGATACATCATAGCCACTATCAGTACACCAAATCGCGCTTCATCGGCGAAGAGAAGAGAAGGAAATTCCCATGTGAAATGTCGTCCAAACAAGTCATCAATAAACACATTAAATAGCAGCGGGCGACGCAACAGCTACTGGTGGTAGACCGTTTTCCAGTTGGTGCAGTCCGGAAAATATGATCGCATCTTATCTATTTGCTCGTGCCAAGAAAGAAAGTTTTGTATAAATAATGAGCCATGTGACCCCGTATGCCCAGTTTGTGTAGTTTATGAATTAATGCTTGCCTGTATACCATATCATAAGCCTTTTTAATGTCCAAGAATACCAAAGTCGTGTGTTTTTTATGTTTAAATCCTTCCCGGATGTCCGTTTCCAGCCTAATGAGGTGGTCGATTGGACTATGATTCTTACGAAAGCCGCATTTATATTTTGAGAGCATTTGATATTTTTCAAAAGTGCATGATAATCTTTTTGCAACCATCCTTTCTAATAGTTTGCCTAGACAGCTTGTCAAAGCGATTGGACGGTAGTTGTCTGGATTGCTTCGTGTTTTGCCTGGTTTTGGAGAGCAATGACGATTCCACTTTCCATCCTTGGTCGGAAATACATGTTTTTTCCCATATATGGCGTTTGAAACGGGGTGGGGGGGTTGTTTGTAAAATAAATGCAAAGAACAAACGGTAGGTGGCGAAAGAATGGGTTGTAATGAAGTCGTCTGGTCCAACCGCTGTGTACCTGACGATGCAATGGCTGATTGTAATTCCATAATTTGAAAACGGCATGTTTATAACTTTTTCATCTGTGGAGCGAAAAGCCTCCATGGAGAAGCAAAATTTTGCTGAGCGGCTCCTAATAAAACCGCAGAGTAATTCATCATCTGAAACTGTTAAGCGCTATTCGTTTGTGCTATGGTGTTGACTACTTCTATGGGCTCGCTAAATTGAAAATGGATGTCCCGGAATACGAATGATTGGAATGCTTGGTTTGTGCTCTTCCCTGTTAAACGGCGAACTAAGTTTCCAAAATATGACTTATTGGTGTTGATGAAGAAAACTGCAAAAGAAGTTGTTGCCAAGAGGCCCGTTTAGCTTGATCCGGAATTTATTCGTCTGGTATTAGCACTTCCCGGTTTTTAATAAGTAATGATTGCTGTGTTCGAGGCGTAAGTATAACCGAAAAGGCCTCCTTTTCCTTTTTAGCTATTGCTCTCCTTACTTTCAGGAGAACCACCACGGAACGGAATTTGCGCGTGTACACGGCTCGTCAAGGGGATTGTTTGTTTAGCCTGCTGATACAATTATATATGTGAATGGCATGAGATAGCCTGTCTGGATCGTCGCACCGCTCCACCTGCATGTTTCACCAAGTCGGAAAATGTTGCCAACGGCCCTATTCTATCTTCCATCGAGGAATAAATGAAGGGACATCCTCCATGTTGAAATGTTGGTGTAAGATAAATAGGGTAATGGTCGTTAATCATGAATATCTGCATCCACCATTTCCAGTCAAACCATGGTTCCTAGCACAGGGGAGCAAAAGCGATAAAGTTCAATTGCTGTTTCTGTGTTGTGGATGTGGCTGAAATATGTTGGTTGGTTTTGTTTAGCATTAACTAAATTTTCTAAGATATATCCTCAATTTTTACCTCGGACATTCAATTGCTGGCCCTTCCCACCAACTAGGACTATGGGCATTGAAATCCCCGAGCAAGCAAAAAGGGGGTTGCGAAACTGTGCTATTAGTGTATTTAACTTCGGCAATAACTCATTGGAATCACTGTTCGGCGGAAGTATATCATGTTGCATACGTCAATATTGCGGCCGTTTAGGTAAACTGTGCACGCAACTGCCTGCAAGTCTGTCTGTAGGTTTATTTGAATGTGTGTGTAATTATTATTTATGTAAAGCGCGACACCTCCATGTCGTCGCTCTCCAAAAATCTCGTCGTGGCGAAATAAGGAGTAATTGATAAGTTGAAGTTGTATGTGTCGTTGGGCAAGAACCCATGTTTTCCTGTAATGCTAATATGATGGGCGCCAGAACGGAAAAGAAATTTTTCTCAACCCTCTACGCTCCAACTTGGAAATAAGTCCGTGAACAATTCCCACTGTAGTATGGTGGGACATTAGTATATTTTTTGCGAGTGTTTCATCTGGAGATATGCCTAGTCGAACCCGATCGTGGCCGTGTCCCAATGGGCCACACGAACGGCAGGTCGCGCTGTCCTCTCTGGCATGTTTTCCGGGTCTCGTCTCAGATGGGGGCGTGACAGAAAGGGATGAAGTTCCTGAGCCGGCCGGGTGTGCTGTTCGGTCGTCTGTTTGTTGGAGCCGTACCCAAACGAACCGTATCCTGAGGGCCCGGACCGGTCGCCGCTCGAGCGGAGCTGGCTCGCCGAGACACGGGCGGCTCCATGGTCGGCGCGGGGGTGGTGGGATGTTGCTGGCCTCATAGAAGTGGATTTTGCTGTTACAGCAGTTTCAGTTTGGCGGGAGCTGGGGATATCATCAGTTTGCGTGCTGCTGGTGGAACTGTTTTGTTTCTGGCGATCCTGAGCATATGTTTTGGCGGACGGGGCGGGCATCATTTCCTCTACCTTGGCGGCGTGCCTGAGGGTATAAACGAAATGCCAAAGTCGTGCCTTTACGCTACAATTTTCCTTTTCTTTTTTCCAAAGTTTGGGCCATTGAGTTGAGTTTGGGTGTGGTCCTGTGGGGCATCGCAGTTCAGGCAATTTGATTGGAGCAGAGCATGGGACCCGTCATGTGGGGGCTGCAACCACACTTCTGGCAAGCGTGCACTCTGTCTGCGAATTTTGATCGCATGTCCGAAGCGTTGGCAGTTGAAGCAGCGTAGGTGGATTTGGAATGAAAACGCGTACTTCGTAACGATATGGGCCGGCGAGGAGGGTTATCGGGCATTTTTGAGGAGTTGAAGGTGAAGTACCAGGAGGCTTGTGTCGCGTTTCTGTCCGTCCCGGAAGGTCGTGAGACGGCGGACATGTGATACTCCTTCTGGTCGGAGTCCGTCCAGGATTTCCTCCTCGGACATGAATCGCATCTCTGGGGCGAAGATGGTTCCCTTGGTGGTGTTGCGTGCGTGATGGAGGGAGATCGTCACGGCCTTCTCACAGAAGCTGGTGCAGTTTAACAAGGCTTTAGTCTGAGCGCGGGTCTGGGTCTTGACAACGAGTGAGCCGTTTGCCGGTGTCTCAATGTCTAGCTGTCCTGTGCCACAATACTCTTCAGATATTTTCGTCGGCCAGAAAATGTTGATTTTCCGAAAAGAAACTCCTTCATCTCTCGGCGTAATCACAACAAACGATCCAGAAGAGTCGAGGTACGTTTCAGAACTCTCAACAGAGGAGCCAGCGGTGGTCGGGGACGAGCGTGGATTGGTACCGGGAGCAGAGGCCTGAGCTGAGCGAGGGTCATTGCCGGGGGCAGAGGTCATGGACGAGCGAGGGTCAGAGCCGGGATCAGAGGTCACAGACGAGCGAGGGTCAGAATCGGGGGCGGTGGCCTGGGAAGAGCGAGGGTCAGTGGCCGGGGTGTCAGAGTCCATGGGAGGGTCAGGGATCCGGCCAGGTTCGAATCGAGTATTGTCCGAGTCACCCTTTCGGCGCTTTTTCCCATTATGGGGAAAAAGCAAGCAAAGGACCGGAGAACGAATAAACAAGTGTGATGCAAGTGGTGGAAAATGCAACCGAAAACGACGACGATGGAAACGCCTCTAATATGCGTGCAAATGTGGAAAGTCGGTCCTAAACTGCAGCAAGAGTGCGCGTGAACGTATACCATATGTGTCCTGCGTGATTTCAACCCGAAATTTTATGAAAAATGTACGTCCTTCTGGCTTGAGATATCTGAGGGAGTTTAGACACTTTAGCCTAGATTATATCTACAAATTTCATTTTGCAGATCTCTTGACAACATATCCGCTTGCTTTGAATTCACCTCATTTCCTAACTTCAAACTATCATCCTACATGTTAAGGTATGTCTGTTTTGGGTAAAACAATGCGAAAAGCAGCTCGCCTCTTGAAAGCGCCATCTGTTTAGCAGCACCTCAACTACAAGTACGGGTGTACGTGTTCTGCTTCCGAGTGTCAGTCTACGAATAGTGGCTACTAGAGGTACCACTTTTATGCCCATTTACCTACCAGATGTGTGTAGTTTCTACCCACATGGTGACGTGGGTAGTAGCGAGTAGCACAAGCGATCATTTGGATGAAGTATGAAGTTGGTGGTAGCAGAATTTTCATAAATGGAAAAAGCAGGGATTTGATGGCCATTGGGATGGCTTAAACAAATATAGGCACCTTAGATAGAGAAAAGAGATCAACACAAAGCAGCTCAGCATTGAACAATTAGTAATGAAATGGCAGACAGAATGATACAAAATGTTGGTACTTGCGGGTAGCTAGCAGCCTATATGCTTTGCTCTTGTGGGTAGTGGTTGGGTGGTTGAGGGGGCTTGCGGTATATGGTCGGGTAGGCCACAAGCCTGAAAAGTGGCACCTTAGTGCTACTCCGGGAACTTTGGAGAGCGCAGCAGCAACATGCTCTTTTCGTCATTAATTTGGGTCTGCGCGAAACCAAAATGTTTTACTTGTCATCTTCTGAAAGAGCCTCCATGCGTGCCTCGAAAACATGCACGTTTTGCTTGGTCATCCCAACCCTGATATGAACTCTTTATGAAACCTGCCCAGAAAGTCCTCAAGAAGTGTTTTCAGTGTTATGTCAAAATGTGTTTTCTTACTGGCATAGCTATTAGTTCGATGGTTAATACGATGAAATCACCATATGGGCACCTTAGGTTAATTTTTCCACTTAACTATGTTTTTATGATTTTTAAATATTTTAATACTATAGATTGACTAACACAACACTATCACAAGACCGATGTTGTGTAATACAGAGACTTGGGACATACAATTACGACATTACAAATCACGAAGACAAAATGTCGTCAAGGAAGCGGGGCGGTGCCTCCCAAGGCCCCATTCCCAAGCGTAGAATGGGCTCCATTCCCAAGTGTTGAAAGGTTCAATGAGACGGATGAAACAGCGCGTTACGAGGATGGAGAATACAGTGTGGCAGGTATGGCATGAGCCATACCAACTTTTAGAAGCTTGAGTTAGTAAACTGAGGGGTTCTGCTATACTCATCTTTAAAACAACGACACCAGTTTGGAATCAGCATACTCAATATATTTTTGGTACCAAGCCCTGAAACTTTTAAAAGAGTTACGCCGCGGAGCGCGAATTTTTTTAAAATATTATCCTGGACATGCATTAGCCATTAATCCGTCGCTTTGCGTATAGTGGCATGCGGCCCTTAAAACTGTTATTCGCCTTAAAAAGTGCTGTAAGAAGTGATACAAGCTAGCTTTTGCCAATAAATATAGATAAAGTATTAATTTAAAACACAATTAAATGGCTCACAAACGCTGCCTTTTTTTATTCAGTTTTTCACTCGTATACAATTTGATTTGTATTGGCAATGCGCCGCGAAGCGGCGCGAATTTTTGATTTTGTTGTCGGACAATGGTCTCATGTAAGCTAGATCAGACCAGCGGGCGGATCAAGGGGAAGATGGCCGATAGGGCATACCCTTGTTTATAGTTGGTGCTAGGTTATATATATAAATTAACAGGCGTGGATCCGCCCCCCCTCCTCCTCCTGAGCCGGGTCTCGTATGGTGCGCCGTAGGGCGCACTTTTGTGTTGCGCACCCCCTGACTGAAGTTCTGGATCTGCGCCTGATTAAAATATGTATAAATGTGACAATAAAAAGGCTCCTCAACTGAAGTCGCAAGTCGACAGCTTAACTATTTTATGGGTAGTTTTTGGGGCAAATTTTTAGTGCAGGGGCCTTCCTGCTAAGTATAGGGCCTCTTGTCTCGGTATTGGGAGCTCCTGTCTAGTACGAGAGATCCTGTCTAGTAACTTGGGGCGGAGCCTCCTATTTAGTACGGGGGTCTCATGTCTAATACTGGGGGCCCTCCTGTCTAGTACTGGGGAGTAGGGCCTCCTGTTAATATGGGGCCTTCTGTCTATATGGGGCTCCTGTTATACTGGGGCCTTCTGTATAGTAATGGGGCCTCTGTTTAGTATGGGGGCCCCTTCTGTTTAGTATGGGGCTATTGTCAGTACTTCGGCTCTTGTCTTATACTGGGTAACCTCCTTTTAGTAAGGGGGTTTCCTGTCTAGTATGGGGGCCTCCTGTCTAGTACTGGGGGTATCCTGGTTTAGTGTTTAGTATGGGGGTCTTGTATAATACTGGGGCCTCCTGTCTAGTATGAGGGGGCTCCTGTTTATTATGAGGGTAATAACTGTCTAGTACTGGGGGCCTCCTGTCTGTCTATTGGGGGCTCCTGTTTTGTATGGTGACTCTCCTTTCTAATGCTGGAGGCCTCCTCCTGTCCAGCACTGCACTGGGGACTCCTTTTAGCAACTGCACTGGGGGGCTCCTGTTTTAGCACTGCACTGGGCCTCTATCTAGCACTGCACTGGCGAGCCTCCTCGTCTAGCACCGCATTGGGGGCTCCTGTTCTAGCCACTGCAGCTGGGGGCCTCTGTCTAGCATTTTTGCTGGCACTGGGGCCTCCTGTCTAGCACTAGCACTGGGGGCCTCCTGTTTATCACTGCGCTGGGGACCTCCCTGTCTAGCCTTGCACTGGGGGCCTCCTGTCTAGCGACTGCACTGGGGGCCTCCTGTCTACCATGCAACTGGGGCCTCCTGTCTGCACTGCACTGGGGGCCTCCTGTCTAAGCACTGCACTGGGAGCTCTGTTTAGCACTGCACTGTGGGCCTCCTGTCTAGCACTGCCAACTGGGGGCCTCTGTCTAGCACTGCAGCTGGGGGCCCTTCGTCTAGCACTGCATGGGGGCCTCCTGTCTAGCACTTCATGGGGCCTCCTGTGCAGTGCTAACAGGAGGCCCCACTGCACGGAAGGGCCTCCTGTCTAGCACTGCACTGGGGGCCTCCTGTCTAGCACTGCACTGGGGGCCTCCTGTCTAGCCTGCACTGGGGGCCTCCTGTTTAGCACTGCACTGGGGGCCTCCTGTTTAGCACTGCACTGGGGTCCTCCTGTCTAGCACTGCACTGGGGCTCCTGTCTAGCACTGCACTGGGGGCCTCCTGTTTTTAACACTGCACTGGGGGCCTCCTGTCTAGCACTGCACGGGGGGGCTCTCGCTTAGCACTGCACCTGGGGGCCATCCTTGTTAAGCACTGCACTGGGGGCCTCCTGTTTACACTGTACTGGGGCCTCCTGTTTAGCACTGTACTGGGGGCTCTGTCTAGCACTGACTGGGGCCTCCTGTCTAGCACTGCACTGGGGGCCTCCTGTCTAGCACTGCACTGGGGCCTCTTTTCTCGCCTCACTGGGGGCCTCCTGTCGCACCGTTGGGGCGCCTCCTGTTTAGCCTGGCACTGGGGCCTCCTGTTTAGCACTGTACTGGGGGCTCCTGTTTAGCACTGCAACTGGGGGCCTCCTGTCTAGCACTGCATGGGGGCCTCCTGTTTAGCACTGCACTAGGGGCCTCCTGTTTAGCACTGCACTGGGGGCCTCCTGTCTAGCATACATTGGGGCCTCCTGTTCTAGACTGCACTGGGGGTCTCCTGTTTTAGCACTGCACTGGGGGGCTCCTGTCTAGCATGCACTGGGGCCTCCTGTTTAGCACTTGCACTGTGGCCTCCTGTCTAGCACTGCCACTGGGGGCTCCTGTCTAGCAACTGCACTGGGGCTCCTGTTTAACTGTTTAGCTTGCACTGGGGCCCCTTGTCTAGCACTGCAACTGGGGCCTCCCGTCTAAGCACTGCAACTGGGACCTCCTGTTTAGCAACTGCACTGGGGCCTCTGTTTAGCAGCTGCACTGGGGCCTCCTGTCTAGCACTGCGAACTGGGGGCTCCTGTCTAGTATGCACTGGGGGCCTCCTGTTTAGCACTGCCCACTGGGGCACTCCTGTTTAGCACTGCACTGGGGGCTCCCTGTTAGCACTGCACGGGGAGCTCCCTTTAGCACTGGCAGCTGGGGGCCTCCTGTCTAGCATGCACTGGGGCCTCCTGTCTAGCCTGCACTGGGGAATCCTGTTTAGCACTGGGGGCCTCCTGTTTAGCACTGCACTGGGGGCCTCCTGTTTGGTACGGGGGCCTCCTGCTTAGTATGGGAGCTTCCTGTTTAGTATGGGGCCTCTTGTCTAGTAATGGGGCTTCTGTCTAGTACTGGGGCTTCTGTCTAGTACTGGGGGGCTCTGTATAGTTATTAGGGGCTCCTGTCTAGTACTCGGGGGCCTCCTGTCTAGTACTGGGCCTCCTGTTTTAGTACTGAGCGGCCTCCCGTCTAGTACTGGGCCTCCTGTCTAGTCACAGGGGCCTCCTGTTTGTATGGGGCCCCTGTCTAGTACTGGGGGCCTACAGTGGCCTCAGCAGGCTTGCTCATGTAGGAACATTTTGACCAAGGGACACATACCTTTTCTTCTTCTTGACAGTTGTGCAGTGGGCCCTTTTGTGATTAAGGCCTCGTGAAATTCTGGGGGGTCAAAAAGATATGTTTGCCCCCCCTGCCCCCCCCCCCCGGTGGCGCCGCCCCTGGTTTAAGTAAATTATCAGCGACACGACAGAAGCTCCATGTCACATGACTTAGGTTCGTGGTCCTTCGAACGTGAGCTCTTCGGTAAGCCTAGCAATATCTAGGAAATGCCGCACAACATATAATAGTCACTCGGTTGTCAGTGAGTTTCTGACAGAGCTTACGTCGTGATCTGACAGATGAGTCGCCATCTGACAGAGCTTACGTCGTGATCTGACAGATGAGTCGCCATCGCGCGGTGAGTTTCTGACAGAGCTTACGTCGTGATCTGACAGATGAGTCGCCATCGCGCGGTGGAAGTGAGGTGGTGCGACTGTTGGCCAGCCTACATGACCTCAGCCGCCAGATGGAGGTCACCATGGGCGATCTGAGGACACAGCTCGGAAACCAGCTCGGAAACCAGGTGGGTCGAAACGCGATAGGCAACCAAAGTTTTGTTTTGTAACTGGGTCGCTATTTCTATATTCCCATTTGTTTTAATAAATGAATGTAAGAATTAAAAAAAAAATATTGTTTTTCCAAAGACATGAACCCATTTCATTAATGAATTTAGTTTTTTTCCAGAGATAGGTACCTAATGAGCTATAATTGCCTGCTTAACCCTCGCCCGGGTAAGGCAAATTCACTGCATGTCCGGGTATGGGGGTACGACCCCCTAGCGTTTCGCCCCTAATTGAGCTAGAGATTCAATTTAAAAAAAGAGCTTGTTGCTTGTGACAAGATGAAGCCATTGACACATGACTTTAAGGTCCTGGTTCAATAGGTGACCTCTGAGGTTATATCATAAACCAGAATGTCACAAATCGCAAATGTGTTAAATTTGAATACTGATCGAGCCAAAATGGTAAAGGAACATCTTTTTATGCTTAACACATGCCAAATTTGAAATCAGCGTAACAAAATGACCTAAAAACTGCCAAATTAGAAAAATATCATGTCAGGTCATCTGAGGTCAGTGACTTCGGTTGACCTTTGTAAGCGCATGACCCAGTGCAACATATAATGGCTCCAATATTTGAAATCAGCGTCAAAAACTGCACTAAAAGCGGCCAGAAGCCCAAAAAGTCATCGGAGGTCATCGAAGGTCAGTGACCTCGGTTGACCTCAGAAAAGATCAGTCGAGGTCACATTCTCAGCAGAACACACACCTGTCACATTAAAACACCTTTGCATTTGCTTCTGTACGTCAAACACTTGGCAACTAAACATGTAACAAGGATCGATAGAACGGGACGTCAGTATCGCCTGACATGACCTTGTGAAACTGGTCATAGGTCATAGGTCATAGGTCATAGGTCATGAAACTTGGAAGTTCGAAATTTTCAGAGTAAGTGTAAAATTGCTCAAAAGTAGGATAGGTAGTGAAAATTGCACTGTTTTCAGTTAAGAACTACGTGAGTTATTTGGGAAAAAACGAGGGGTGGCATCCACCCCCCCCCCCTTTACCCAGGCGAGGGTTAGGGTGGTGTTGTTAAACGTCAACAACACAAATCGTATGCTTGATAAATACATATACCTACTAAAGTAATATAGCTACCAATTCAATATCGTATGTAGGTACATTGATTTTGAAGATCAACTTAGTGGTCGAAACGTGAATAATTACTTCAATATTGCGCAAATAACGAGTGTGTCATCAAAATAACGGAGTAACAGAAATACAAAGTGCTATATTTCCATACAATCATCTGTCAAACACCGGGGTTGGGATACTTTAAATACGATATCGACAATAAACTAGGATCAACTGCTAATTTGCTTGTGCTCTGTGTTGCAAGTCGTGGCCTGCTGGGGACTACGACCTGGCTGACTCGACCAGTCCTCCTCGTGAGAGCTCCTCTACACGGCGGATCAAGCAGATCAAAACAGTCGTTACATACACGTAAGTGCAGGGTGTAAAGGGTCGTGTGAATGAGACGATGTGGGACGGCACTCGTGCACAACTGGCACTGTGAGTACCTAGCCATAACAGTTTCCATAGCTGCTATATAGTTGACTGGTTATGGACGCTTCAGTTTCAGCGTTAAACAGTGAGGTTTGTGTTATTTACCGGATTCTGAAATTGATCTGGCTTCATTAGATTTAAGTAGCTGTGGGCAAATTTCTCGCGACAGCAAGATGGCACTGCATTGACTAAATAAATGTAACATGAAATACATGCGGTACGAATAAATCAGGCTTAAAATATTCGTGGAATGATGGTCACATTTTGTAATGGGAATGGGGATATGATGAGTAGAAATTGGAACTCCTTCAAGGGAAATTAATGCAGGTGCAGCGAGAAAAGACACGTAAAGTTGACCGTAAACAAAACACGCAAGCCTGTAAGTGTTCATCTCGGCATCTGTTCTCGTGTCTCTGCTCTGTTGGCGTCCCTGTTCTGATGTACATTACCTGGCGTCCCTGTTCTCTGGTCTGTTTGACAACCATTCCACCGCTCCTAGTCCTGCGTTGTCTCACGACCTTGGCTCCCGGTGTGACGTCATCCGACAGGTGGAGGGGCGTCGTCTCGCGACTTTGGCTGCTCTGGCATATGGTGTGCCTGCGGTTCCCAGCCACCACGGCCTGCCTGGGTGACGTTTTCCGGAGACTGAGACCATTTCTTCCCGCACTCGGATACCTGCTGTTGGCACATGTCACGTACGGGGTCTACAGCACTCACCGTCGGCTAGTGGAACAGCAGAAGCGACGCGCAGTGCCCTGGCTCTAGCGGCCAAAGCTGGAACTAGTGGTTCGGCTACTGGTGTAAGGATGACGGCGCTTACCGGTCTTTTTTATGTTATGTTTCGCATCGAAGTTATGCTTGCTTCATAATATTTTGATTTTGATTAAGATATTGAACATGCGCACAAGCAGGACTTCTGCTTGTCTTACGATTGGGTTCCTTCAAATTGTGTTCGTTTAGTTGGTTGAGATAATTTGAGCCAGTGTTATGTCCACCTGACCTGGCCGATCCGGCAACAGTTTGTGTCGTGTCAGTCTTCATTGATCTCAATGTCTCACTTATTTGATATTATATATTACCTGATTTAATCTGTACGGATAATACAGTAGGTACATATAAAGTTGTATTATCTTTCATTATTTTGATACAAGCCCCAAAACCAATGTCATGGAGCAAACACAGGACATGTCACGCGCGACACAGCACATAGCAATAGCACAGGCAAATTAGCAATGTGTCAAGGTTATAGGACGGGGTATGGCTTGTGGTAGGGATAATGTTTGCCAGGGATAAGGCAAAATAAGCCACAGAGCATCGGCAATCAAGGCACTCCGTGCAGCACACGGGATAATGTTTGCCAGTGCCAGGCACTACGAGAAAAACGGGTGAGGGTACAGCACAAGGCATATCCGGAATATTAGCAGCCACAAACTTGGGATATTAGCACAAAACATATCCCTGTCCGGTCCTGTTATGTGTCCATATGTTCTGTTCAGTGGCGTATTTAAGAAGAATGGGGGCCATACCCCCCCCCCCCGCCGCCTTGGCACCGAGGCTCGGCCGTTACACAACAGCCTTCCACCGATACACATGTTGACGGCCGTTACACTCAGCCTTCCACCGATACACATGTTGACGGCCGTTACACACAGCCTTCCACCGATACACATGTTG